>JAANYP010005954.1:0-146251 GCA_020465985.1 Centrapalus pauciflorus
GCTTCTCTGGAAGAAAATTTGTGCTTTGGAGACTCAACAAGAATACCCTTGCCCTTATCTTTTGTAGCAGAAGATGTAGCTTGGACTGAACTGGATGGAGCTTGAATACCTTCTCTTATAACAACTCCAGTTGCTCTTGTAGAAGCAGCTTGAGTTTCTAGGCTAACAGCTTGAGAAGCTGTTGGGACTGCTAGCCTAGAAGATGGAGCTGTTGATGCTGCTTGGACTGTTGGAGTTGGAGCTGCTTGGACTGGTTGAGAAACTTCCTGATTCTCCCCCTTTTTGGAAGCATTGGTTTGGTCAGAAGGACCTACACCCTTTGCCACATGGGTTTGAATCAACTGCTCTAGTTTGATGAGCTTATTTCCACAAAGAGTAAACCCTTTGTGTAGATTAGCCAGTTTCTGATTGTGAGCAGCTTCTGCCTGTTTGAGTGCATGAATTTGTGCCCCCTGTGCAGCAATGATGGACATTTGGTATTCCAACATTGTTACAACAGGTTTCAGCTTTGGATCCGTTAAGAGCATCAGTTGCAGGCTAGTCTCAAGATCAGAAAACACCAGGGGGGTTTGTGGTCTATCACTGACATTAACACCAGAAGTAGAAACCTCTGGGCCCCTCTTTTCTTGGTACTGGGGACTTCCAGCTCGTGTTTGCACACTTGCTGTTGCCATGGGTGTGGTCTTAGAGATGTTGGCCCTGTCCTGTGCCTCTTGTGCAGAGACCTCAGTAGTGCCAGCCACAAAACCCATATGAACAGTCTCAGAAGAGATGTTCACCTCCTAATTGAGGTTGGGAGTGTCCTCAATTGGTTCCCTTTGGATATTCTGTGCAGGAGTATCCTCCTGCACAGGGATATATGGCTCTTGTCTGAGGGAGGAGGAGGAAGGAGCTCCTCGTCCCCTTTTCCTTTTATATAAGTATTGTAGTGGGCGTTTGGGCTGTTCAAAAGGATCAGAGGGAATATCTGTATCATGAGGAGTGGGTTGGGGTCCTGGGGTTGAAGCAGTAATGTTGGGCTGTGTCTGCTCAGGCCCCTCTCCTCTGTTTCTTGTGATGATGTTCATCATTGCAGAGGGCAATGGAGCATCAATGCTGACAAAATTGGCACTTGGCTTTATCAGCCTTTTAATAGAAGATAGTGAGTGCCTATGGGAAACATATATCCTCTTATGTAAATTTGAAGAAGTGGCGCAGGTGTGTGCAATTATTTTTGCCAAAAATCGAGGATACATCAAAAATTTCCCATGCTTCAGGGAATGATGCCTTAACATTCCTTGAAAGATCATATTTGAAAAATTGAACTGTTGGCCAGTAGAAAAGCACACTAAGGCAGTGGCAATATTTGAAGAAAATTCGGACCAACCAGTTCTTTTGGGGCTTAAACATTGCTGAATAATATGCACAAGGTATTTCCATTTAGGAGAAAAATGTGCTTTCAAGAAAGTAAAAGAATCAGCAGGACCCCTATATCCAATATTTTGAAGACCAAAGTGTAAAGCAGTAAGAGATAGGTCTTTTATACCTGTGGCATCTTGACGATGCAGATGATGTCTGATGGACTCCTCGGTGATATTGATGGTAGTACCATCGATTTTGGAAGTCAGGGTAGGCACTCCATTGATGGTTTGAACATAGGCATGATTCCAGAATTGCTCAATATGAGATATGTATATAGTGGGGTCAATATTGAGTGCATAGTGTATATGGGAGTGCCTGAGGAAGTCCATCATCTCATGGAACGGTTCAAGGTCAGTGTGTTTCAGGGTGTATGGGAGGCAGTTGTGTTCTTTTACGAACTCCATTGATCAAGAAACGACGGTTTAGGGTTTAGGGTTTGAAGAGAATGTGTGTATCGTTCAGAGAGAAAGCAGAAGGTTGTGGAAGAAGAATATGTAACTGGTAGTTACAACTGAACGAAACTGGGACCTTTAAAGGTTTCGAAAAGGTTAGGTCCCGCGCACACATTTGGAAAATTACCTAAATACCCTGCACACTTTGACAGATCAAGTGAAAATAACTAGCAGTCCGAGAAAATGAACTAGCAGCATGAGAAAAGACTCATGCTGTTAGTGTAAATTTGTGCAAATTTTCAATGGAACAGTGTCTCCCCCTTAAATTTGCATATTGAGTTGATAATAATAAAAATCAATTAATCCATGTTTACCATACCAATGTTTGATATTAGGAAAGTGAACCTTCCTACATCAAAAGGTTTTGTAAATAGATCAGCTAGCTGATCATCAGTATGTATTTTGGTAACTTGGATTAACTTCTTTTCATTACAATCTCTGATGAAGTGAAATCTGATTTCTATATGCTTGGTTTTTGGGAATTTCACTGGGTTTTGCACAATGCTAATGGCACTTGAATTGTCAATATAAATAGGAGTGGATAAGAAATTCATACCATAGTCTCTTAGCTGATTTTGAATCCACATTACCTGGGAGCAGCAGCTTGCAGCTGCTACGTATTCTGCTTCAGTGGATGATGTGGAGACAGTTGTTTGTTTCTTGCATTGCCAAGAGACCAGTCTTGCTCCTAAGTATTGACATCCACCAGTTGTGGCTTTTCTGTCAATGTTGCAACCACCATAGTCACTGTCAGAATATGCAGTTAGTTCAAAAGGAGAGTCTTTGGGATACCAGAGGCCTAAATGTGGTTGGCCTTTAAGGTATCTGAAAATTCTCTTAACAGCAACCAAGTGAGAATCCTTTGGTGAACATTGAAACCTGGCACACACACAGACAGCAAACATTATATCAGGTCTAGAAGATGTTAGATACATGCGAGATCCTATAAGGGATCTGTATAGATGAATGTCCACATCTATGCCGTCTTTGTCTGTATGAAGCTGTTTATGAGGATCCATTGGAGTGCTTGCAACCTTTGTGTCTTGATAGCCAAACTTTTCCAGTATGTCTTTGACATACTTTGATTGACTTATGAATAGACCAGTAGGCTTCTGTTTGACCTGCAGCCCTAGAAAGAATGTGAGTTCCCCTATTGAACTCATTTGAAACTTTTTGTGCATTAGGGCCTCAAAATCTTTGCACAACTTATCATTAGTTGAGCCAAAAATGATGTCATCAACATAGATCTGGACAAGAAGAATCTCAGCTTTGATGGATTTAGTGAAAAGTGTTTTGTCCAGAGTGCCTCTCTTGAATCCATTCTGTAGAAGATATGATGACAGTGTGTCATACCATGCTCTGGGGGCTTGGTGAAGACCATAGAGAGCTTTGTCTAGCTTGTACACCCTGTCTGGATACTTGTAGTCTTCAAAACCAGGAGGTTGACACACATACACTTCCTCTTCAATTGTCCCATACAAGAAAGCAGACTTAACATCCATTTGATACACTTTAACGCCTTTGAAACTTGCATATGCTAGAAATAGTCTGATGGCTTCAATTCTTGCTACTGGAGCAAAGACATCATCATAATCTATTCCTTCTTCTTGAGTGTACCCTTGTGCTACTAGTCTTGCTTTGTTCTTGATGACTATCCCTCTCTCATCCTTCTTGTTTCTGAACCCCCACCTTGTACCTATTGCTCTCTTACCTTTAGGAAGATCCACCAGAGTCCATACATTCTGAATTTTAAACTGTAAAAGCTCTTCTTGCATAGCTTCAATCCAGGATGAATCTTTTAGTGCTTCTGATGCCTTTTTAGGTTCTAGTTGAGACATGAAGCAGGCATGTTCAAAAGCAGCTAGGCTGAATTCTGGAACTGCTTGTTCAGCAGCAGCAGTCTCATTGTGGACCATCTTCCTTGTTTGAACAGGAGTACTTGGATCACCCAGTATTTGATTGAGAGGGTGATACTTATGAACTCTTAGTGTGGGTTCTCTCTCTGTTTGGAAGGACGTTCCAAGGTTTGTGTCATCTCCATCAGAACCAGTGAATGGTTCAGTTTGTGGAACAGCTTGAGTTTCTAGACTAACAGCTTGAGAAGCTGTTGGGACTGCTAGCCTAGAAACTGGAGCTGTTTCCTTTTGTGTTTGAGTTGTGCTGTCAGGACTTGGGAATGGCACTTCAGTGTCTGGATTTGCATCATGTTGAGTGCTCAGGATCCCTGGAGGATCACATGACAGAAGTGGTAGAGTGGTGAAATCATCCCAACTTGTTGAATCTGCAGCAGTCTGAAACTTTGTGCCAACAGCATGAGAAAATGTATTGGCAGCATGAGAATTTGTGTTAGCAGCTTCAACCCTGTATGCATCAGCTTCTGCAGTAAACTCAGCAAAGCTCAGAGAATTTGTTAGTGTATCTAAATCAAATAACCAATCAGGACCAGTGCCTTTGATGTTAGCAGTATTTTCATTAAATTCAACATTGGCACTTTCTTCAATTGATTTAGACACTCTGTTGTATACTCTATAGGCATTGCTTTGAATTGAGTATCCTACAAAAAATCCTTCTTCAGCCTTACTCTCAAACTTCCCTAAGTGAGTCTTAGTGTGAAGAATAGTACATGGGCATCCAAAAGGCTTGAAGAAAGCTATTAGGGGACTTCTGTTGTGGAATAACTCATAGGGAGTTTTCCCTTGTGATTGAACTACTTGAACCCTATTTAGAACATAACAGGCTGTATTAACTGCTTCTGCCCAGAAAGTCATAGGCAAATTGGAATCAGCTAACATTGTTCTAGCAGCCTCAATTAATGTTCTATTCTTTCTTTCAGCTACACCATTTTGCTGTGGTGTTCTTGGTGCACTATATTGTCTAGCAATACCTTTGGACTCACAGATTCTGTTTAGAATTTGATTTTTAAATTCAGTTCCATTGTCTGATCTTATCACCTTAACTTTGGAATTGGATTGGTTTTCTATCTTAAGGATAAAAGACTTAACAAGCTCAGCAGTTTCATCTTTGGACCTAAGAAAGTAAACCCAAGTAAATCTGGTGAAATCATCAACAATGACTAAACAGTATGCCCTTTTATTCAAACTCAAAACAGATGTTGGACCAAATAGATCCATATGTAACAGCAGAAGAACAGATGAGATTGAATTTACTTCTTTGGCCTTATGAGAAGTTTTGTGTTGCTTACCCTTAAGACATGCTACACAATGATCATCACAAATGAACTCCTTTTGTGGTAAACCTCTTACCAGATTCTTTTTAACCAAATCATTCATGGACTTGAAGTTCATGTGACACATCCTTCTATGCCAAAGAGCAGACTCATTTGATGATGCTTTGGATATTAAGCAGCTTAAAGTATTTGATTTAGTCAAAAGAGCTGTGTCTAGGCAGTAAACATTGTCCTTTCTTGGTGTTCTAAGTAAAACAAGATTTTCAGGAATTTTGAAATCCTTTGAAAGAACAATGCACTCAGAATCTGTGAACAGAACAATGTTTTGTTTGTCACAGATTTGAGAGACACTCAATAAATTGTACTTAAGCTGTTCAACATACAAAACATCATGGAATGTCATGTTGCCTGCATTTACAGTACCTTTACCTGTAACCTTACCTCCTTTTGAGTTGCCTCCAAATGCAACAAAACCTCCATCAAATCCTTTGAAATTTGACAAGCATTCAGAATTGCCTGTCATGTGCCTAGAGCATCCACTGTCCAGATGCCATCTTGTCCTATGAGGAGACCTGTGGTTGCCCTGCACAAATAACAGCTTAGTTAGTAGTGGAGTAAACCCAAACCAAATTGGTTTTGGGTTGGCCTTGTACATTGACATAACTAAAAACTGTTTTTGACTTCTTGTATTTTGTGAGATCTACTGATGGAGTCTTTGGAGAGTATTTAGTGATGATATGAGGTATCCAATTATTTTGATCATCTTTTCTTCTGACAGTCTCAGATGATTCACTAGCAGCTCCAGTTTGATGCCCAGCAGCTTGAGCTGTGTTTGTAGTGCTAACAGTTTCAGTTTTTGCACTAACAGCATCAGATTTTGACTTAGCAGTCTGACCTTTTGCAGTAGCAGTTTGAGCAACAGATTTGTCCTTGACACACCATATTTGTTTAAAACTTGATTTAGGCTTTGCCAAAACTTGTTTTTGATGTGTGGACTATTTTTTATTAACTTTTGAGAATCTGTGATCAACTGTTCTCTTTGGAGCTGCTGTGGAAGGTTTCACTTTTGAGTGCTTTGCCTGTTTAGGAGTTGATTTTGTGTGATGCACAGTCTGTTTTGCAACAGCTGGTTTGTAAAAACAATCCTTAGCTAAGTGATTCTTCCTTCCACAGTGATAGCATCTTTTGACAGTTTGAATTGGAACACCAGACTTTTCTGTCAATTTCTGGTTCTTGTTTCTCTGGTTCCCTCTTACCTGCTGTTGTTTAGGAAACTTTTGAACACCATGCTTTTGGCATGTGCAGATAGAAACAGTTTTATCTCTTTTAGTTCCTTTTGATGAAGATGCAGTGTTACAGTTAGAATGTACAGAAACTTGTGGAGTAGCATTGCATACACTCATCTTCTCTTTTCCTTTCTTACTGGGAACTTGGACTTCTATGGGTGCACTCTTTGTGTCACAGTCTTTATTTTGACTCTTATCTTCCTTTGGTTCAGGACTGCTGTCAAGGATAGGATCTACAATAGTCATAGACTCATCTAATGGTTCATTGACAAGTCTATCAGCAACTTCACTCATTGGATGAATGTACTTGTTATTATATGGAGGTGGAGTAGCTCTGTATCCTATTCCTTCTTTGGGATTGACCTGAGATTTGACTCTATCTTTGAATTGAACTTCCATTAGGTGTTCTAGCTTTTGATTTGCTAACTTGAAGTTACCTAAATCTATGTTAACAGATTTCAGTTTCTCATTAGCCTCTAACACCTTCTGTTCAGTTTCTTCTACCTTTTTATTCAAAGATTCTATTTTCTTATTGAGTTCCTTTTTCTCCCATTCATGATAGTTTCTATCATACCCCATTTGAAGCTCATTATCCTTATAGTCATTGATCTGTTTTTCCAGATCTTCTATGGCTTGCATATATTCATATCTCCTTTCTTCCATCTTAGCTAGAGTTTTGCACATGCTCTCATTATGATCTCTGTACTTTTTAACCATATTTTTGCATGATTGAGAGCAGAGTTTAGAATTTACCTCAGATGGTAGTTCAGTGGAGGAGACATTTGATGTTTCTGCCATAAGTGCTTGATTTTGGAATTCTTCCTCTGTCTGATCACTCCAGTCAAACACATTGTCTTCTTGAGAGACAAGTGCTGTTGATGAGGAAGCTTGGATGGGCTGTGAAGTCCTTGATGGCTGTTGACCTTGAGATCTACATTCTCTGGCAAAGTGACCAAGCTTATGGCATTTATAGCATTCCACTTTTGATTTATCAAAAGATGGTTTGCCTTCTGTTTTGGCTTGAAAGTTGGTCCTTCCAGTTCTTTTCAGGAATCTTTTGGCTCTCATGGTCAGCATTGCATGTTGCCACTTTAAATCCATCTCTTCAAGATCATCAGGATGGATTTGTTCCAAGTCTTCAACATTTAGAGCAAATAATCCATCATTGGCAACAAAAGCTTCATAATGAGTTTCAGCAGAATTGCCATCACCACCTGAAAAAGAATCACAGTTATTAGATTTTTCAGAGGACAAAAGAGCAGTGTTGTGATTATAAGAAAAGGATTTCTTTTTAGCATCAATTTCAGTCTCAAACACTCTTAGACTGTTGTATAGATCATCCAATTCTATCTCATCAAGTGTGTCTTTTGTTCTCCACTGTGCAGCATAGACTGTCCATTCTTCTCCAAGAGATCTGAGAAACTTTCTGTTGACCTCATCTTGATCCAGATTGACCCTTGCACTTTCCAGTTCACTTATCAGTTTGTTGAACCTGTCAAAGATTTGAGTGAGGTTTTCATTCTTGCCACCAGAAAAGTTTTCATACTGCTGTTTCAAGAGGTCCTTTTGATTTCTCTTGGTACTTGCATTACCAGCAAACCTCTTCTCTAAGGCATTCCAAAGAGAGTGAGCAGTATAAAACTTTTTAAACTGATGTTGATAAGCATTAGGAATGGCTATTTGTAATAATGTGAGTGCTTTCACTTCATTCATTCTAGCCTTCCTTTCAAGTTCAGTTTTTGGAGGAGTTTTGACTGGTTTTCCATCAGCATCAAGTTCTGGATCAACTGCAGGAGGGAATTCAACAGCTTCCCATATGGCATAATCAATGAATTGAATATGCTGTTGAATCCTGAGTTTCCACATCTCAAACTCAGTGGGCTTGAGCAAAGGCACTTTGAGTCCTTGCCCAGATCCACTGCTGCTATTTTCAAATTCCATTGAAAAAGATTAAAAAAATTTTGAAGAAAGTTTTCGACTTTGAAAAACAAAGAACGACCTGTCTCTGATACCACTTGTCAGAATCTAAATAAAATGAAAATTATGAATAACCAAGATTAACTGATTTGAATTTATCAGAGTATAAATCAATAATCTTGCTTTGAATCAAAGTTTAATTAAGAAGTTTGCGGAATAACACTTAATTATTTTGACAAAAACTTTCAGAATCAATAATAGCATAAAACATAAGAAGTAATCAAGACTGTTTGTATTGCTGAATTCACTGATTACAATCACCTCTAATCTGTTTTGATTAGACGAAGAACACAGACTGTTCTTAGGGTTTTACAACCTTAGAGGCTTAAGAAAACTTGAACAATAAAGCAATTACAGACTCAAAAATATGCAGAAACTCTTATACAATAGAAAGACCTATTCTATGTATTTATATTGCTTTATGGACGTGTTTCCTTGAAGGACTATGACTTCTCTGATAGTAGATATGCTGGAATCTTCTTGTAGATATCTTCCCTGAAAATCAGCAAATTCTGTTTATGAAACTGTTGAGCAGCTTGAATGACTTGACAGCATGAACTGAGCAGCTTGAGTTGTTTTGCTCTGGCAGCTTGAACTTTTACACTGGCAGCTCGAGTTTCTTCAACTAGCAGCATGAACTTTGTACTTACATGAAAAATCTACTAACAGTCTGAGAAGTCTAAACTAACAGCTTGAGTATACTTAAACTATTTCCCAACAAGCATTAATTGGTTCTGGACATGATGCATTAACTATGTCAGTACACTTATTCACACAGGGTGTATCAATATAATCATCATCATGCCCATTATGGTTAACAGGTTCCACTTTGGGTGATGTGAAAGCTTTTTGAGTCCTTTTCGTCAGCATTGGAATGCATAAGATCATCAAAGTTGAACTCTCTTGAAACTTATTCAGGAACAATGTTGGTTAATGCATTCTTAGACTCCTCAAAGGTGACATTTTTAGAGTCATCTATCACCTTTCTATTGTTGTTGTATACTCTGTAGGCATTAGAGACAGCTGAGTATCTAATAAACACACCTTCATCAGCTTTGGGTTCAAATTTAGCCAGCTGGTCCCTTTGATTCAGTATGAAACAGGGACATCCAAACACATGGAAATAACTTATATTTGGCTTTCTCTCTTTGAGTAATTCATAAGGAGTTTTATTGAACCTTTTCACCACTAAGGATCTGTTTTGAGTGAAATAGGAAGTATTGACAGCTTCAGCCCCGAATGATGTGGGTAAACATGATGCACACAACATGGTTGTAGCAGCTTCAATGAGGGTTTTGTTCCTCCTTTCATCAACTCCATTTTGTTGTGGAGTTCTACAGCTGAAAAGTTTTGAGATATCCCTCTTTCCTCACAGAAGTCCTCAAGATTACTACTTTTGAATTTAGTACCATGATCACTTATAAGCTGCTTGACTTGGGCAGAGTTCAGAACTTCCGTCTTTTTGATAAATCCAATAATCTCTCTGACAGCCTCTCCTTTGGTCTTTAGGAAGATCACCCATGTAAACCTGGAGAACTCATCAACCATTACTATAGTGTATCTTCTACCTCCTAAACTTGGGACACTGACATGTCCAAACAAGTCCATGTGGATTAAGAAGAGAGGAGTATCAATAGAAAAATTATGCTTGGATTTAAAAGATGTTTTTCTCTGCTTGCCTTTCTCACAAGCTGTGCAGAGTTTATCCTAAACGAAGGTCATAGAAGTCAAACCTGTTACTAACTCTTTCTTACAAAGTTTGTTGATGTTCTTAAATTTCAGGTGTGATAGCCTTTTATTCCACAACCAGTTAAGGTCTGCATTGCTTCTTGAGACGAAACAGGTTTCAGTTGTTGGATCAGCAGAGTTCATATCCACAACATATACACCTATCTTTCTTTGTGCACCCAACACAACCATGCCTTGGTAATCCAATATATGTATCCCAGGTGCTCATCAAAGTTAACGTTGTAGCCAGCATCACAGAGTTGACTAATGCTAACAAGATTATGTTTCAGCCCAGACACATAGGCTACTCTGTTGAATATTGCAGCACCAGCTTGAAGGGTTCCATATCCTTCTGTGGATCCATAGACATTGTCACCAAAGGTGACCTTTAGGCCTTTTTCAAGCTTGAGATCACTCAACAAATCTTTGCAACCTGTCCTGTGGCCTGCGTAGCCACAGTCCAAGAACCAAACCTGGATTTGTTGCTTAACCTGGATTTGTTGTTTAACCTGGGAGGAGTCTGATTCATCATCAGATGAAGAAGACAATCAATGTCTGATGGCCAACACTGATGTCCCATCAACAAGCAACTTCAAATAATACTTGGCTGAAGCTGAAGCTTTCAGCAGCTTGGAGAACTGGAATCCTACAATGATGTATAAGGTACAAAATTTTCGGGCTTACAGTTCTGAAGAAAAAGTTAAAATGTTTGAATACATGCTTGTTGATCTGAAAGCTGCTGTTGAGAAGCATACTGTTTTATTATCTGAAATCTCTATGCTTAAAGTTGATATTGACAAAATCCAGTAAACTTGACAGTTTCCATAAGTTGGAAACTGAGATTGATAAATTAAAACACATTAACTCTATTTTACTGGAAGAAAAGAGAGAAACAGATATAAAACATGCCAAGCTTCAGAAGATAGTTGACTCTTGGTGCCAATCTGCACAAAAAATCAGCCACTGTATAAGTCAGCAGATCCCTGCACAAATCCAAGCCTATCTTTGAGGGGATCTTGACACAGCAGCTTCCATTGTTGAGGTTAATAATCTGAAAAAGGACTTATCCACTCTTGGTGAGCTTCCAAACACTTTCATTCAAAAAGTGAATGGTAAATTAATCTCAACAAACAGGTTTGTCAGGCCTCAAAATACTGACAGCTCGTGTGAACCTAGCTCAAAAGCTGATGATGGAATGTGTTCTCCATCAAATCAGCCTGCTAAGTGCTCTGCTGATTCACACAAGCAAAAGAAAGGAAAACATGTCCAAACTGCAGCTGTGAATACCAAGCCTGTTGACAAAACAAGCTCTGGATCCAAAGCTGATGGTAAAAGACATGCTAATCCTTTTAATGCTGAACATTTTGAAAATAAGTTTTCAAAAAGTAAGCAGTCTGCTTTCAACAGGGGTAAGTCTCATGTTGAAAGCAAACCTGCTGTGATTTCAAATAAGTTTATAAATCATAGTGGTAAACTGGTATTAAACGAAAATAAGTCTTTTAAAACCAGAAATAATGATTATGCTGATAGGCAGCATAAATCACACCTCAGTAAGGGCAAAGGCAAAGCCATTGCTCAGCCTGAGAAATTTGGGAATAAGTTTCCTAAATATGTGGAAGTTCAAAAGCAAATTAAGCTTCCTATCTTTGACATCTGTCCTCCTAAAAAGAGGAAAGAAGAGACAGGCAAAGCTGTTGCTATTGTGCCATCCACCCAAGCTGTTGATTCATCGAAAAACAGTAATAAGTTTGCTAAACCTGTTGACTCTGATGGTTCCCTCATTCCTAACACAAGCAATGTTGGAAATATCTCAGTCAATGAGAATGGTATCCAAACTGATACCATTCAAATAGGAAATATTAGTGTTGATATCACAAGCCCATCAACAAATGTTGATGAAGTAGGAGAACTCATCTCTGTGATGAGTTCCCCTAAAAATGACTAATATTCCTCTTGTCACTCTGCAGGAAAAACAACCATCCCAGGTTTGGTACTTGGACAGTGGCTGCTCAGGGCACATGACAGGTTGTAAGGACCTGCTGAGTGATCTCAGGCCTGAAAAAGGGCCAAAAGTCACCTTTGGTGACAATGTACAGGGATCCACTGAGGGATATGGAACTCTTAAAGCTGGTGCTGCAGTGTTCAAAAGAGTAGCCTATGTGGTTGGACTAAAACATAACCTTGTCAGCATAAGCCAACTGTGTGATGCTCGCTACAAGGTTAACCTTGATGAGCACCTGGGTTACATATTGAATTCCCAAGGCAAAGTTGTGCTGTGTGCTCAACGAAAGAAAGGTGAATATGTTGTGGACATGCAATCTGCTGATCCCACAACTGAAACCTGTTTTCTCACAAGAACTAATGCAGATCTAAACTGGCTATGGCATAGAAGGCTGTCACATCTGAACTTCAAGAATATCAACAAACTCTATAAGAAAGAGTTGGTGACAGGTTTGCCTTCTATGACTTTTGTTAAGGATAGACTCTGCACAGCTTTGGAGAAAGGCAAGCAGAGGAAATCATCTTTTAAATCCAAGCATAATTTCTCTATTGATACTCCTATCTTCTTAATCCACATGGACTTGTTTGGATCTGTTAATGTCCCAAGTCTTGGAGGAAGAAGATACACTCTAGTAATGGTTGATGAGTGCTCCAGGTTTACATGGGTAATCTTCTTGAAGAGCAAAGGAGAGGCTGCTAGAGAAATCATTGGATTTGTCAAAAAGATGGAAATGCTGAACTCTGCTCAAGTAAAGCAGCTTAGGAGTGATCATGGTACTGAGTTCAAAAATAGTACTCTTGAAGACTTCTGTGAAGAAAAAGGGATTTCTCAAAACTTTTCAGCAGTAAGAACTCCACAACAAAATGGAGTTGCTGAAAGAAGAAATAGAACCCTTATTGAAGCTGCTAGAACCATGTTGTGTGCATCTGGTTTACCTTCATCATTCTGGGCTGAAGCTGTCAACACTGCTTGCTTCACCCAAAACAGATCCTTAGTGGTGAAAAGATTCAACAAGACTCCCTATGAGCTGCTTAAAGGGAGGAGGCCAAATATTAGCTACTTCCATATGTTTGGATGTCCCTGCTTCATTCTGAATCAAAGGGATCAACTGGCAAAGTTTGAACCAAAAGCTGATGAAGGTGTATTTGTTGGATACTCTGCTATTTCCAAAGCCTACAGAGTATACAACAACAAAAGAAAAGTGATAGATTAAACTATCAATGTCACTTTTGAAGAGTCCAGGAATGCCTCTGGCAAAGCTGTTTCTGAATCAGTTTCAGGAGACTTCAACTTTGATGATCTTATGCATTCCAACTGTGAAATGGACTCAAAAGCTTCCACTACATCCAAAGTGGAACCTGCAAACCATGATGGACATGACGATGATTATTTTGATACACCCTGTGTGAATAAGTGCACTGACTTAATTACAACTACATGTCCTGAACCAATCAATGCTGATTTTCCTGAATCCTCTGCTGATATGTTCAACAGTGGTCAGTCATGTTCAATAAGTGAACAGGCACAAGACAACAGTGTGTCTGAAAATAATGAGAGCTGTTCAACAGGACCTGCTGAAGATGCTAACAACTCAGGAGAATCCTCATTGAAGAATGATCCTAAGTGGATCAGATGTCACCCCAATGATCAAATAATTGGTGACATCAACAAAGGGGTACAAACAAGGTGGGACAGCTTAGGGAACTTTTGTATGTTCTCTAGTTTTGTTTCACTAATGGAGCCAAAGAAGGTGGATGAAGCACTAAAAGATGCCAATTGGATCACTGCCATGCAAGAAGAACTCAATCAGTTTGAGAGAAACAAGGTATGGAAGCTGGTCCCTGCTCCTAAAGGTAAAACTATAATTAGCACTAAATGCGTTTTCAGGAATAAGATGGATGAGCAAGGTCATGTCATTAGAAATAAGCCAAGACTATTTGCTAAGGGTTATAGAGAGGAGGAAGGAATTGACTATGGTGAGACATTTGCTCCTGTGGCCAGGCTATAAGCAATTCGTTTGTATCTAGCCTACGCTGCTCATAAGAGCATTAAGGTATTTCAAATGGATGTGAAGAGTGCATATTTGAATGGGAAGCTGCAAGAAGAAGTTTATGTCGAGCAGCCTCCAGGTTTTGAAAATGAACAACATCCAGATTTTGTCTATAAGTTGGACAAAGCTCTCTATGGTCTCAAACAAACCCCTAGAGCCTGGTATGACACTCTTACTGAATTCCTTATGAGCAATGGGTATTCCAGAGGTAAAGTGGATACCACACTGTTCATTAAGAAGCTGAAGTCTGATATTATGCTTGTTAAAATTTATGTGGATGACATAATATTTGGTTCTACCAATGAGCAGTTATGCAAGAATTTTTCATTACTCATGAAATCAAAATATGAAATGAGTATGATGGGAGACCTTAATTTCTTTTTAGGATTACAGGTTAAACAAACCTCAACTAGAATTTTTATAAATTAAAGAAAGTATACTTTAGATCTCTTGAAAAAGTTTAAATTTTATCAATGTTCTCCTATTAAAACCCCAATCGCAACCAATGTAAAATTGGATGCTGATGCCAGTGGCAAAGCTGTTTCAGTAACAGCTTACAGAGGTATCATTGGGAGCTTGCTATATTTAACTGCTAGTAGACCTGATATTATGTTTGCCACCTGTTTGTGTGCTAGATTCCAAGCTGATCCAAAGGAATCTCATCTAGCTGCTGTTAAAAGAATCTTCAGATACCTAAAGTGCACACCAGGTTTGGGTCTTTGGTATCCCAAAGACTCATGTCTTGAACTAACAGTTTATTCAGATTCTAATTTTGCAGGATGCAGGCTAGATAGGAAAAGCACAACAGGTGGATGTCAACTCCTTGGTGGTAAGTTGATAAGTTGGTGTAGCAAGAAGCAGAACTCAGTGTCTACTTCTACTGCTGAAACTGAGTATATTGCTGCTGGAAGCTGCTGTGGGCAGATTCTGTGGATGCAGCATCAACTTGATATAGGAAAATTCCTATTCTGTGTGATAACAAAAGTGCCATAGCTATTTCCAACAATCCAGCATTTCATTCAAGAACAAAGCATATTGAGGTCAGACAACATTTCATTAGGGATCACATTCAGAAAGATAATGTGGAGGTAAGTTTTATTTCCACTAATGAACAGCTTGTAGACATTTTCACCAAACCTCTTGATGAAACCAGGTTTAATTACCTTGTCAGCAAGCTGGGCATGTTAAACAAGAGTGACTAAGTGTCCTCAAAGGTCTAAGACTTTGTATGTCTCACACTGCTCAAATTTTTCAGAACAGTTTAGACAGAACAGGTTATGCATGTTCTGTACTTGGCCATTTTTTGAAAAACTTGAACAGCTTGAGCATATAACAGGTTGAACAATAACATCTTGCTTGTAAAACCTGCTCTGATGGTCTATTCCTCACCCTGCTCACTCTATCACACTGATCTACAAGACATTGTCCTGTAACCTGTTCAACTATTGAACACAACCTGATCTTACATTAGAGCACATGTTGAAGGCACACTGTGAAGAGTGAACAGTTTGAAGAATGAACAGCTTGTGATGACCCTACTCATCACAGGTTTGACCAACAGCTTAGACCAACAGTTTTTAACTACCTTTCTTCACAATTAAGTTACTTAATTTTTGTTTTTATTTAAGTTAATTACTGCGGATAATGTGGGTTACGTGTGTTAGTGATTAAAAAGGACTCAAGTGGTCTGACAAACGGTCTGATATGGACAACCGTTCCGTTTTCCGTTAACGACCTTTTCAAATCAACCGCCCAAATGTTTCTCTCTCATACCCACTGACATTCAAATCCTATAAATACCCCCTATTGTTTCATCTTCGTCTTCCTCACTATTTCCAGAAATCCTCAAGAACCCTAAATCGACTAAGTGTCTTCTGCTTCTCAAAATTCCAAACCTTCACAAATGGCTCAAAGAAACAATCCCTTTCTTCCAGTATTCGTTGGTGATGATGTTGTGAAACACTCATCAGTCACCACGATGCTGACCATCAAGCCCACCAACTACATTGCCAACCTAACCATTCCCAAAAACTATGTGGGGAAGGGTTATGAACAGATGGTGGAATTTCTAAGAGTTCATCCGCTGAACTACGCAATGACTGCCACTCCTGGTGTCCTGTACCAGGAGATTGTGTATGAGTTTTGGTACACTTGTGCCTACAACCCAGACACCAAAGTTATTAAGGGGCACTATTCTCAATGGGACTCAGACCATTGAAATAACGACTAGTCTTCTCAGGGAGGTTCTTCATCTGCCAACTGCTGAACCATATGACAAGCCTCAACCTGAAAATGACCAAATGGGAAATTTGCTACGCTTCTGTGGTGTAGCAGAACCCAAAATCGGAGCTACGCTATTCAGGAAGGATCTGTCTCCTTCCTACAGTTTTCTATTTGCCTCAGTGGTAATGTGCTTCGGAAGTAAGGTGGGTTCATTTGACCAACTGAGCCGTGATGAAATCCCAATAGTCCTACAGCTGGTGGATGGGACTACAATGGACATGGCTAAGTGGATTTTCCTGAATTTGAGGAACCTGGTGCAACAAGAAAACCGTCCAGCTGCTGTTAGGTATCCCAGGTTTTTGAGCCTCATATTCAAGCATCACTGTGGTAAGCATCTGTATCATTCTCAACCTCTTCTTCATACTGCTGTTTTTCCAGTAATAGGAAATAGAGTGTTTTATAATCCTGTTCTACCCAATGAGTCTCCTCTATCAACACCAATGAGGAGGCTGTTAGGTTTGGTGGAAGGACCCTCTAATGTGAGGGTGGATCCTGAAACTGCTCCCAAGAGAAAATCCAAATCCAGGGCCATGCTTGTTAAAAGGACCCTGGTAACCACTGAAGTTGGGCCTGTTCAAAAGAAGGCCAAAACAGCTCAGTCTGAGTCTGCTCATTTAGCCTCTGTGGCTGAGGAGGAGCAGGCTCCTCACCCTGGGTCATTTGTTGACCCTGAAGTCTTTGTGGCTGGTGCCTCTGTGGCACCTGAGACTATATAACAGGTCAACCCACTTGATTCTGACCCAGTCTCCAAATCTGTCCAATCTGAACCTCTCATCTCCTCTCCAAAATCCCCCACTTCATCTCACATTCTATACAAACGCAAAAAGAAACCAACAGCCCAAACTAGCCCCTCTGTTCCCTCTCAACAGGGTTCAGTTGAAAAAGAAGCAACCCTGCTGCCTCTCCTATTTTGGCAGAAGGTTCAGCAAACTTGCAGCCTGCTTCACTCCATCATGAGTCTACCCAGAGTCAGCCTAGGCCCTCTGGTTCCTCCCAACAGGAGCCAGTTGTACAAATGGAGTCAGCCACATCAACTATTCCAGCCTCCCAACGGGCTGAGAATATTGAAAGACAGGAGTCCTCTCCACTCCACACTGCGTCCACACTGTCCCCACATCAAACTTCTTTACACCCTAAGTCTGCACGAGGTGTCCACACTGCTAGCTTAAACCAACCAGCAGATCAGCCTCAGTCTTCTGCTCCCTATGATACAGTTGTTCAACACCAAACAGCTGTTGAGGGACCATCAACCCAAGCTAATGAACCTCAGGGAACATACCATCCCTTGGGTGAGGCTGCCCCTTCTATGCAAACTCCATCAGCAGCTTTCACCACTGCTGATGTTGAAATGCAAATCCCATCTCCCCATGATGAGGTACTTTTACACCAAGGTACTGCAGAGGGAACAACCACTGGCCTTAATGAAGGTGCTTCAAAACAAGCAGTGTCTGAAAGGCTATTATCCTCTACCCCCTCTCCTGATGATGCAGCTACTGCCACTGCTGAAGGACCCCTTGATCCCTCCAGACTGGGAAACCTCACTTTTGCCCACGCTATAGAGCTTCTTTCTACCATACCCTCTCCATCTCAATCACATCCCCATACACCAGCCTCATCCTCTTCATCACCATCTACTCACTCCAAACAATCCACTCATACACCTCCATCCCCTAAATACCTGCCTTTGAAGGATTAGCTTTCCTTGCTGTCCAACAAAGTTGGTTCTTTAGAAACTTTTATATCCTCTCTACCCTCTCTTATTTCAGACTCTGTGTCTGAACAGCTTAAGGGATTCTTTGATTTGTTCAAGAATTCCATCCCAGCCACTCCACCAACTGACAACACCTCACAGCTGCTTGCACTCACTGCACAGCTGCAAACTGTCTCCACCTCCCAATCTTCCATCCTTTCACTCCAACAGGACTCTGTGTCCTCACTAACAGTTATTTCTCAACAGCTGTCATCTCTCCTAACTTCTTGCAATTCTACACTTCCTGCCACTCTGGCCAGCCTGAATACACTTATTGGTTCTCTATCCAATTCTGTGTCATCAAACCTTGCTGATGTGCAAGATTCTCTTGAACTACATCTTGCACAGCTTCAAAGTTTTCTGTTCACAGCTTCTGATAGAGAAAACATCATCAAGCTGACTTCCCTTGCTGATACCCAAACCTCTTCTCTTCAAACCTGTCTTTCCCACCTTGCAGAGGTGAAGGACAACCTGGCTTTCTTAGTGACTAGCCTGGTTGGCCCCAAGCCTGTTGCCAAAACTACTGGCAAGCCTGCTGATTATGTGTCTTCAAGCAGACCAGGTGTTGAAGTAGCTGGTACATCTCCTTCAAAGGGGGAGAAGTCATCTGCCTCGAAGACTAAGTCTAAGGGGGAGAAAACTTCTTCTCCTAAGGAGAAATCAGTACCTACAATACCCACTAGTCAACCAGCAGGGACATCAACTACAGGTACAATGGAAGGTGCTTCCCAAGCTGCTCAGCCTACTCAGGCTGAATCTCCAAACCCTGCTCAGTCTAAGGGGGAGGAATTCATTCCTGAGGACAGGCCAAGCAGCAGGAGAAGGCATCTAATTTTACAAGAAGAAGAAGAAGAAGAGGAGGAGGAATTTCCTGAAGCTGCTATTATTACTGCAGCTAAAGTAAAAGAAAAGGCAGCAGTTGATCCTCAACAGCAGAAAGCAGCAGACCTCAGGTTTCACAAAGCCAGGGCAAAGGAAATGGGTCTTCCCATGGATAAATACTTTGAGTTCAGAGATGAACAACTTCAATCCCTGGAAGCTTTAAGAAAAGAAGAAGCCTCTGCCAAAGCTGCCAAAACTTTTGCACTTCAAGAGGCAAGCAAAATTAAAATGCCTTCCTTGGATGTGCAGAAGAAACTAATGGAAGCTGCTAAGGACTCAGCAGGAGAGAAAGAAGTTGAAAAAGAAAAGGGTGCTCAGGTATCAGTGACCAAGACAAAAGTACCCTCTGCTAGAGCCAAATTCCATTTTGACAACCTGGCAAGAAAGAAGTTTCATGATGTTGCTGACCGAAGACTTTTCAAGGAACCAATTGTCAAAGTTGTTCCTATTTCAAGAAAAGGCAAACAGTGGAAACTGCAAATTACCAGGATGGGTGCAACCAGCCCTAAGCTGGAATCTTATGATCACACTGATGTTGCTCAAATGGGATACAGGGAATAGGTGGAACTAGCAGTTGCCCTGAGCCAGTCTAAGCCAGAAACGGCTAAGACTATCAGGGCATATGTGAAGAAGTTAATGGAGAGAGTGAAAGACCTTTGCCTGATCTCAACTGATATAAGTGAGGGTGTCTCTGTGACATATCCCAAGATAAAAGCCAGGAGGACAAGGAAAGATTCAGAGCTGGAAGAACTCCTTATGATGATTGAACAAGGATATTATGCTGTGGAAATCAAAGGAGTTAACCACAGCCTGCCCAAAGGAGTAGAGTTTGAAGAAGGTAAGATAATTGAAGAACCTGAGTTGGGGGCATTTTTGTAGATCCCTTAACCCAGAAAAAGTGTTTTCAGAGAGCTTCAGACCTACACAAAGTCGGTCTTCAGCAGCTTGCAGCCTTCAGAATTGCCAACTCCTTCAGACAGTCCAGCAAATGGAGAGCAGCCATCTGGGATGAGCTGAGAGGTTTTTATGACAGAGGTGAACTTCAAGATCCAAACTTCATGTTTCTTAGAGTTGAAATTCAAGATCTGGAAGAAACAAGGGAGGAACTTCAAAGAATGTTTGAAGAAGGACTGCCACCTCCAGTACACTGAAGTCCATCTACCATCAGGGTAGGTGAAGAATGGAAGTTGTCCATCTGTTGAACAGGCTTGCCATTATCTGCTCTCAAAATCAACAGTCCAAAGTGTTGAACTTTTTGTACATTAGTTGTACTTAGTTACATATGTTGTAACTTTGCTTATTTACATTAGTTGTAATATACATTAGTACATTAGTTGTACTCTTGTAAAAACATGTGTTGTTTTTCTGCAATCAAAATCAGTATGTATATAAACTGATTGTAATTTTATTTCAGCAAATGTAATGTAAAAATACATAGTGACTATTGATTAAATCAGCTTAGACTGATTATTGCAAATAGGGGGAGATTGTTAGGCACAAAAAGGCCTCAGTCAAACCTGTTGTGCATCTAAGGGGGAGATTCTTAATCAAACCTGTTGATACACTTGTAAGGTATAATTTAAGGCCTGTTTATGCCTTAATGAAACCTGTAAAGAGATTAGCAATATCAATTAAAGTTGTTCTATGTGTTACATGTGTTGCAACAAAGGCAGTTTGTCCAAGCTATTCAGTCTGCTGAACAGGCTGGACATAAACTGTCTACGCTGCTCTATACTGGTGAGCAGCTTGGGCAGTTTACAAGTCACCTGTTCTTTGTGAACAGACTAAAACACTTTATGGAATATGTTTTCAAGTCATCATGTATTGTTTTTGGCTACAAGATCAGTTTACAAAGTCAAAGACAAAGTGGAAAACAGAACTGCTCAGCCTGCCCAAGCTGTATAGTCACATGAAGACAAAAGGATATTTGAAAAAGGATGACAGACCTTTTCTTATATCAAAATAGGCCTTAACAAAGGAAGAAAGATGCAAAGTTGTCATTCCTTATTTAGTTAAAGCTTATGCAACAGTAGACAAAGTGAAAAGATAAAAGTTCTGCCAACATGAAGACAAGTCTGCTTTCAGAATGTGCAGAAAAGTTATGTTGTCTTTTCAACAAGACATTCCACCTTTTTCCTTTCGTTTAATAAAGTAGCTTCACTTAGATCCTCTGAGTGAGCATAAAAGGAAACTTCCAAGGATTGAAAGAATAAGAGCAAAAAGCTAAGTGCTGAGCCAAGAGTGTGAAATCAGAACATGCATTAGAGTATGTCTTTTCATGCATGCAAGCCTGCTTGAATAAAACAGTGCTCTGTGCTTAAGTTGTTCTTATTCAAGATGTCCTTCTATGTCTTGTAAACACAGTGAGTGATTCTTAGTGAGTGTATTCATTGTAACTAGTTTATGTCTGTCTCAGACTAGTTAACATACTGTTGTATCTGTCATCTCAGCTTGAACCTTTCCGCAGTCAAGCTTGTTTGTAATTAACATTTGTTGATAATACATACAAACATTGAGAAAATAGTGTGTAGTTTTTAAATTGTTGTATTCACCTCCCCTCTACAGCTTAAGGCTATATACTTGGGAAACCTCTCGGGACCTACAGACTTTTTGGAAGAAGCACTCCCAGAAACACATTCTGGTTTATCTTTGTTGGTTTTCTCAACAGGTTTTAACAAAGTGTCACTTATTTTAAAAGAACTAACAGCTTAAGTGGAATGTACGATAGCAACAACTTTGCCTTTGTACTCTTTCCTCTTTTTGGGAGGGCAGAGATCAAACACAGGTAATTTGATTGTCTTTTGTCCTTCTATAGGTTTGGGAAACTTATTTCCAGTTTTCTCAGGTTGAGCAATGACTTTGCCTTTGCCTTTACTGAAATGTGATGATTGTTGCCTATCAACATGGTCATTACTTCTGGTTTTAGAAAACGATTTTCCTTCATTTATAACCAGTTTTCCACTATGATTTAAAAACTTATTTGAAATCACAGCAGATTTGCTTTCAACATGAGACTTACCCTTGTTAAATGCAGGCTACTTTCCTTTTGAAAACGTTTCCTCAAAATGTTCAGCATTAAATGGATTAACAGGTTTCTTGCCATCAGATTTAGATAAAAAAAACCTGTCTGGATGAAGGTTTAATGATCAAAGCCGCAGTTTTAACTTGTTTTCCCTTCTTTTGTCTATGTGAACTGGCTAGACACTTAGAAGACTGATTTGACGGAGAACACATTCCATCTCAACCTTTGTAACCTTTTCACATAAACTGTCAGTGTTTTGAGGCCTGACAAAATTGTTTGTTGAGACTAGCTTTCCATTTACTTTTGGGATAAAAGTACTTGGAAGCTCACCAAGAGTGGATAGGTCTTTTTCCAGATTATTAATCTCATTAATGAAAGCTGTTGTATCAAGATCTACACCAATATAGACTTGGATTTGAGCTGGAATCTGCTAATTGATACATTGACTGACTCTCTTAGCTGAATGGCAACAAGAGTCAACAATCTTTTGAAGCTTGGCATGCTTTGAGTCAGTTTCTCTCTTTTTTTCTAATAAAATGACATTGATGTGTTTTAATTCATCATGTTCAGTTTTAAACTTATAAAAACTACTCAGATCATTAGTTTTTGTTTCAAGATCAAATTTTAGCTTAGAGATTTCAGACTTCAAAGCATCATGCTTCTCAACAGCAGCTTTTAAATCAACAAATTAATAATCAAACATTTTGACTTTTTCTTCAGAACTGTAATCCTAAAACTTTTGTACCATATACATCATGGTTGGATACCAGTTCTCTAAAGTGCTGAGAGCTTCAGCTTCAGCCAGGTGCTTTTTGAAGTTGCTTGTTGAGGGGACAACAGTGTTGCCCATCATATAGTTGTTGTCCTCTTCATCAGATGATGAATCAGACTCCTCCCAGTCACAAGTTTCAGCCATAAGTCCGTTCTGCTTATTGTAAGCCACTGAGTCTTCCAACTTTTTCAGCTTAGCCATGATCATTAGGTACTTAACTATGTAGCCATCATCTTTGTTTGTATAGTATGGTTTGGAGAAAGAGCCAGCAGCTTAGACACATAGTCAATAGCTATATGGCCTGTTTTGCCACATTTAAAGCACTCAGCCTTAGTTTTGTCAAATGCCTTCTTCTTGATGGCACCTGATTTCTTTTGCAGCATCTTACCACCAAACCTCTTCTTATTGAGTTTTCTGACAAGCATGGAAATTATTTGCTCATCATCAAACTCAGCAAGATCTTCACAGTCCTCTTCTTCAGACATTTCCTCTATTTCATCATGAGCCTGTTGATCAGCTTGTGTGAACACATCACACACCTGATTAACAGGTTGTTTCATGCTGGCCACTAAGGCAACACCTCTTTTGGACATCTCCAAGGCATTTATATTCTGTTTCCTTGATTGTTCATCATTTAACAAGGACCCATAAAGATTTACAAGATCCATGCCTCTGATGGTACCTAAGTTTCTAAGGATAGTAGAGAAGTAATTACATTCCTCAGGCAGTATGTCCAGAAACTTGTTCACCAGAGTTAAACTGTCTTTAGTGATCCCAACAGCTTTGAGATCATTTATCAAGGTAGTGAACCTCGTGTAGGTTTCAATGAGTGTCTCCTTTGGCTTTGAAAAGAATAGCTCATATTGTCTAACAAGATTGTTGATCCTGTTATCCAATGTGATAGTGGGACCATCATAGACGGTACACAAAGTATTCCACATTTCATTTGCAGTCTTTATTTTCTCAACCTGTTTGAACACATCATCACGATGAGAAATAACAAGGTTGTTCCTGGCTTTTGCATCAAGAGCAACTACCCTTTTGTCTTCATCAGACCATTGAGCTTTTGCCTTCTCTCTTACAAGCAAGACGGCTACACTCATTTTCACCTTGAGCTACCTTGAGTTTTACACATAAAACCCTAATCTAGGATATTTAAGCTAAACCCTAAAAGGCTTAAGCCCATGGACTTAAATAATAAAGCCCTTACAGAAAGAGAACATGAATATTAAATTATTACATATTGAACCCTGGACTTGATTACAATAAAATAAGCCTAACACGAAGTTCTTCGAGTTAGGCACAGTCAAGGTAATTTCAAGTTTTTCCAGAATGTGCAAGTGATCCCAGAGAACTATCAAAATTTCGTACATTGATCAAAACCCTCAAACCTCAACATTCCCTCACTCGAAAATTGATTTTAACACAATTTTATTACAGAAAATTCCCTAAAAATTAACGAAAACCCCTAAAACTCAGATCTTCAAATTGAAAAAATGAACCTCGATTTTCTTTCTCAGATGTAGACAAAAAGTATGATTTCAATCCACGAAAAAATGAAATTAAACTACAAGTATGCACCAATATACTTACACAAAGGATCAAATACTAAACAAAATTCTTGCAAAGTAAGATGAAAGTCCGAAGAAAGTGAAAGTGTTCGACAGACTTTTGAAATAGAGTATGAGATTTAAAAAAGGTGGCAGAAAAAGTAAAATTGTGAAAGGAATCCGCCTTTTATATGAGTTTAAAATTAAAAATATCTTCTCTTTTGAACCAAACACTCGCTTATTACCAATTACAAATACAAACAATCACTTATTACTGTAGGTCCCAAAAGGTTTTCCAAGTATGTTGATGTAAGCTGTAGATGGGGATGAATACAGCAGTTTAAAGTCTCATCACACTTTTCCTAATGTTTGTACGCATATATCAACAAATGTTAATTACAAACAAGTTTGAACAGCGGAAAACTGAGATGACAGAAACAACAAATAAACAACTAATCTAAGACACACTCAGACTAGTTACAATGAATTCACTCACTAATATGTACTCACTGATTTTACAAGACAGACAGAAAGCTTGAACAAGAACAGCTTGGACACACTCAACTGTTTTATTCTAAGCAGACTTTGCGTGCATGAAAACACAATTCTTTGCACGTTCTGGATATCTCTCTTGGTTATCTCACATTCCTTAGAATCTTCCTTTTGTACTCTCTCAAAGAATAGTAGAGAACCTTCCTCATTGGATGCAGAGATAGTGGAGTGCCTTTGCAAAAAGACAAGATACATTTTCAGCACGTTATGACAAAACAGAATTTGTCCCAATGTAACAGAATCTTTGTCTTTCCATTTTTGTCTCTGTTGCAGACTGCTTTACCTTAAAGAGGAATGTCAACTTTAATCCTTTCCTCTTCTTGTAGAGCCATTCTGATAAAAGAAATGGTCTGTCACCCATTTCAAATATCTACTTTGTCTTCATGGATCAGAACAGCTTGGGCAGTGTAAGCATCTTCTGATTTTCCACTTTGTCTTCGACTTTTGGACTGATCTTTATGTCCAAGACTTTACATGATGACATGGAAACAGTTTCCATTAAGTGTATAACCTGTTCACGAAGAACAGGTTCTGTTCACAAAGAACAGAACGCTTTGTTTTGGTCCAAGCTGCTCAACAGGCATGAGCAGCGTTGACAGTTTATGTCCAGCCTGTCCAATAGAATAGTACAGCTTGGGTAATCTGCCTAAGTTACAACTAATGTAACGGTGTAAGCAGCTTCGACTTATATTGCAAATCATTTTTCAGGTTCCAATTAGGCATTTACATGGCCATAAATTATACCGTCAAGTGCATCTAACAGGTTTGATTGATAATCTCCCCCTAAGATGTATAACAGGTTTGACTGTAGCCTTTTTGTGCCTAACAATAACCAATTACAAAGACAAACTTACATCCAAACACACAAAAGAAAAAAAAAACTTATATCCACACAAAAAAAAATTATCCATTACTAAAAAAATAAAAGATATATTAACAAAAACAAAAATTAAAAATCAAAATAAATTGTTTCTTCTCTCTAGAATTATGTATATTTACCCCCTGCAACAAACATCAGAAAAAAAAAATTAGTAACTTGCTCCCCCTCAATCGGACAGTTATTTATCGGAAAATTTGCAACACATTAATAAAACCTTTAAATTAAAGAACAATGAAGAAAATTGAACTAATCAAATTTATTTTGACCAGTACAAAACAAAATATTAATTCATTAAATTCAACATTCCTAACTTTAATACCCCGAAATTAAACCTTGTTTCATCTAATGCCTTGGTAAAAAGTCAGGAAGTTGATATTTTGTATGAACAAAATATAATTCAATAGTATCGTTTTCAACATGATCTTTAATGAAGTGATATTGTATATCGATGTGTTTGGTCTTGGAATGTTGATCAGGATTGCATGAAATTGCAATAACACATTTGGAATCACAATAAATGGGTATTTTCTTGTAGACAAATCCATAGTCCTTCAGTTGGGTTCTCATCCACAAAACTTGTGAACAACAACTAGCATAGTATATTTTTTCAATAAATCACTAACATATTTTGATTGATTTATGACAATTCCATTTCCAAGTTGTCTAACTTGTAATCCAAGAAAGAAATTCATCTCTCCCATCATGCTCATTTCAAATTATTTTGTCATTAATTGAGCAATTTTTTACAGTAAACAGGATTAGTTGAGCAAAATATAATGTCATCAACATATATCTAAATAACAATAATATGCTCTTCTCACTTTTTCAGGAATCACGTAGTATCAACTTTACCTTTCGAGAAACCATAACACACAAGATAAGAAGTTAGAGCGTCATACCAGGCACAAGGCGCTTGTTTTAGTCCATAAAGAGATTTATCTAATCTGTATACATGATCCGGATTGTTGGGTTCCACAAAACCTTCCGGTTGATTAACATACACCTCTACTTTTCAGAAACTCATTCAGAAACGCAGTTTCCACGTCCATCTGATAGACAGTGATATTTTTATGGACAGTAAATGCAAGAAACATCCAGATGGCCTCAATTCGTGCTACTGGTGCAAAGGTTTCATCATAATCTATTCCTTCCTGTTGATTGTATCCTTTCACCACCAAGCATGTTGTATTCACATAGTTAATCTAAAGATACTTGGGAAACCTTTTAGGACCTACAACTGGTATCAGAGTAGTGTAAGAGTGTGAATTAACTCTAGATCTCTCTCATTTCTTCCCATTTTCCCATTATGGATGACTTTGCTTCTAACTCTTCATCCAACTATGACAACGGTTCAATGGCTAAACCCCCAAAGGTCAACCATTAGAACTTCTCTGGCTGGAAGTGCAGAATGATGCTTTACCTGGAGAATATGGATGTACAACTTCCAGAAATAGTGATGGAAGGTCCCTACGTGCCTACCTCTGTCACTACCATCACCCCCATTGCAGAAGGTGCTATTCCTGAAGTCAGGATTAGTTGCTATTGATCCAAAAGCCAGGAACAATCTTGTGATATCTCTCCCTGATGATGTGTTCAAACATGTTGAGAAACCAAAGACAGTGGAAGAAATGTGGGTGAAATGGAAGAAATCAGGTGTGTTATGCGTTCACACAAATTGATTCTCATGCTGATGAGAACCTGGATGCCACTTCTAACGATGAAGAGAAGATTGAAGATTTTGGTGAAATGGATGATGAGCAGATGTTTTCAATGCTTGTCAAAAGTTTAACAAGAAAATTTTTAATTCAATTTTCCATGCAATTCATACAACATTAAACATAAACATATGAACAATTATCAAGAACTCATAATATTTTCATCCACAAAATCAGAATCCACAAATCATTTTCTGAAATTTTAAAATTTCGATGAATGTAACAGTGTTCAAATATTTTTTTTTAAATTCAGATTCAAATTCACTCAAATTTAGCCATAGTTGGCTCGGATACCAATTGTTAATTCAATTTTCCATGCAATTTATACAACATTAAACTTAAACATATGAACGATTATCAAGAACTCATAATATCGAATGCTTTGATTAAGAGATGAAAGAATATTACATTGAGTTCTTGGTTTCTTGCAAAGCAATTCTTCTACTCATCACTGTGTATGCGTAATCTGAGATTCGTACATCAACAGTACACAATTACCTTATTTATACTCAAATACACAACTATTAAAGAATTACAAAACAAACCCTGAACATTTAATAATATTGATTTCACCTCTATAAATGTTCCCAACACTCTCTTTGTAATATTCATATTCTTAATACAAAATCATTTGGTTTATTGCATTTTAGTGTAAAATATATTGGAAATCAAAGCTGTCAATAATGCAGATGGTGTTAGGCATTACATGCTTCAAACAATGCAATATCATCATCATCAATCTTTTATTCGTTCCCAATTCTGGCAAAGGTACTTTAATTATACTATCATCATTGTTATAAGATTTATATGTCCATTATATATAGTCAAATGTCCATATTTTAATCTCAACAACCATTGGGTGCTTCTAATAATCAATCCTCAAGCAAAAAGTGGGTACATATCGGATTTGATGAAGCATGGAAAGACCGCATACGTTTATGAACTCACTAGACACGTCGAATGATAATCCACTATTAGCTGATAATTCTATATAACATTCAATTCATATCACAATTACTCACAATCAAATCATAACATAATAAGTCGAATGATTATATTCATGAAAGAAGAATCTTACAATATGAGTTCTTGAATGACTTGACTTGTACAGCACACTTGCTCTTCTAAATCGTATATGCAATAGTATTCTCTCTCTTTCTACAGTACATATACTATCTATTTATATACAAATACAACTATTGTATATTTACAAGATGTGACACCCTTGCCACATTAACCACCAATTACCATTCACCCAGGATTATTCACCAACAAACAGATATATAATGATCTGATAGCTTAATAATAGTGCGGAAGCAAAATACATAAATAAAGTATTACAACAGAGTCTAACACCCTACGGTGCTACAAAGGTTACACGTCTAAGTCTACAAATCCAAAGGTATTACATCATCCCCAAATTTATTACAACAAAATTTTCATAAACCAAATACCAAAGTAAACGGTAGAAATCTTCAAACACTTCAATAAACGTCCTAGCTAGACGGTCCCGCAGCGGATTTCCCTTTTCCTGTAAAAATTCAACAACTGAAGGGGTAAGCTAAAGCTTAGTGAATACCAGATGATTTTCACACATTCTACAGATCTTTATGATGCCCCCAGAGTATCCGCGGTAACACATACCGTATACTCCACACGTATCCAAGATACGCAAACCCGAGCCGCAGCTCCTTCGAGCTGACACTCGGCATAAGAAAAACCAACCATCTGAGGCAGACATTACATCGGGGATGACTTACTGTCTATCCTGACCACAGAGGTGTCAAACTCTTGGTCATATAGCACAGTAACATCAGAGTACAGATGCGACCACGCAGGTCCATCGAAAGGATGCATAACAAATGAACGGACATGCAACAAATATGAATGTGCATCAACATAAACGCATGTTAGTAGAATGCCAAACGAACATGAAACAACAGGCCTCAGCAGGCAATGCAAACATAAAGCAGATGCAGACATGTTAAAAAAAATCAAAGGTACTCACAGTGGGTGCGTTATTATTCTTTAAGCAATATTATTTCTCCTCGGAATTTCAACCGGATCCACAAAGTACCCCACTGTGGGTTAAACAACACCACAAGGGACCTGTTAATTCAGTTGTAACAACACATTGTGTCAATAACTTATTTAATTTCATAAAACTTAATTTTATAATTCCTGCAAAAATTTGGTCCCAATTTCGGATCTATGTCCGAATTCGGATCCCACCCGAATTCGGACCCCAGTTCGGTCCACACATATATATATATAAGTCCCAATTCGGACCATATCCGAATTCGGTCCCCAACCGAATTCGGACCCTCATCCGGAAATTCAAATACTTAGAATATTTTGCCATTTTTGATTATCACATTTCGGTTCAAACAATCATTTCGGATCACATTACAAGTTTGGGCACATCCGAATTCGGTCCCTAACCGAATTCGGACTGTCATCCAAATTCCAATACTTAGAAATAATGTGATATATTAATTTTCCAGAAATCCGAGCCTCATCCGAATTCGGACCAGATCCGAGTTCATCTCGGATCCGAATTCGGACCCCTTCGAACTTGTGCAGTTTTATAACATTTTCCAGATTTTAATTCCATCATTTTTGGTACTTTTTCGATACATGAAATAATTTATACCAACTTAAATACACTTAATTTCAAGCATTTTAACACTATCATTAACATGCTTTCATACCAAATTCAATCATTTTTGACCCTTTTCATCATCCATCGAACACACACACTAAAACACACACAAAATCCTCAAATCCATACTTTTAGTTTGAATCAGGAGCTGAAATTTAATATGTTGGATCATGAACACTAGATTTAAACAAATCTCTAATAACATTTAACATGCAACACCATCTACTACCCCAAATCTGAGATTCGGTTTCTCCCAAAACCGAACCCATAACCTTAATATTCGAAGTGTTTGAGAAATATTTACCTTAAATCGATAATTGCAGATGTTTTAGTTCCTTGAATGCAATCAGAATCCAAAATTTCAGCTTCAAATTCCAAGTTTTGGTGATCTTGATTGCTTTTAGAGAGAGAGCCGAGAGAGAGTAGAGGTTTTAGTGAGAGTGAAATATTCAAAATGAAAGACTTTTTAGTCTTTTAACTCTTTATTTCATCACTTTCATCTTTTGTCCTATTCAACCCCTCAACTTATTCGGTTCCACTAAATACTGATTTATAAAATAAAATTGTTCTATCTTTTATTTATTATCCTTAATAATTTAATAATTATTTTCTCTTAATAATTAAAAATTCTAAATTTCCATAATATGCAACCAACTTTATAATCAGTCAAATTTTCGTACCAACTTTCATAATTCAACTTAAATTACAAATTTAAACTTAATAAACTTCAAATATAATAATTTAAATCCGAGGATGTTACAGCATGGGCTCCACCACGCTCAACTTCGTCCTCGAAGTTACTCGGATTCGAATAGTTTCGGATACTTCTTCAACATCTCTGACTTAGTCTCCCAAGTATGATTTGCTCCTTTGTGATGCTTCCAACGCACAAGCACCATTTCTATCTCTTTACTTCTCAATTTCTTCACTTTCGTATCTAACACACACTCCGGCTCTTCAACATACCGAAGCCTTTCATCAATTTGCAATTCAGTGTGATCTGCCCAATCTTCGTTTTCGGCAGTGAATGACTTCCTGAGATTTCCCACATGGAACACCGGGTGTATGCCCGACATTTCTTCTGGCAACTCTAAACGATATGACTGGTTTCCAACTTTTTCTATTATCTTAAATGGCCCAACAAATCTCGGAGCCAGCTTTCCTCTCTTTACAAAACGTGTAACACCTCTCATAGGTGACACCTTCAAATACACCCAATCATTTACCTCAAAGCTGATTGGTTTGTGCCTTCTATCGTAATAACTTTTCTGGCGATCCTGGGCCGCCTTCATATTCTGTCTTACCAATTGAATCTTTTCATTTGTTTCCTGCAATAATGCCGGCCCAGCAATCGGCGTTTCACCGGTTTCCCTCCAACATGTAGGAGTCCTACATCTTCTCCCATACAATGCCTCAAACGGCGCTTTCTTGATTGTCGCATGGTAACTGTTGTTATACGAAAATTCTAATAATGGTAAATGGTCATCCCAATTACCACCAAGGTCCAGCACACACGACCGCATCATATCTTCAAGTGTCAGGATAGTCCTTTCACTTTGACCATCGGTTTGCGGACGGTAAGCCGTACTCATAGCAATCCTCGTTCCTAACCCTTCTTGTAATGCCGACCAGAAGTTGGAAGTAAATCGGCTGTCCCGATCCGATACAATGGACTTCGGTACTCCGTGTCTAGAAACGATCTCAGCCACATAAATCTGAGCTAACTTCTCCAGTGAATAACTCTCTCTTATTGGAATGAAGTGTGCCGACTTGGTTAATCTATCAATGATTACCCATACCGCATCGTGTTGACGCCTAGTTTTCGGCAATTTTGTGACAAAGTCCATTGTGATATGTTCCCACTTCCATTCCGGAATGGGAAGCGGTTGCAAACTACCATATGGCTGCTGATGTTCGGCTTTCACTAACCGACAAGTTCGGCATTTCTCCACATACTGTCCGATATCTTTCTTTAATCCGGGCCACCAGAAGTCTGCTTTCAGCTCATTGTACATCTTTGTGCTCCCGGGATGTACAGAAAACTTAGACTGATGAGCTTCTTCTATTATCACATTTCTCATGCCTCCATACTTTGGCACCCAGATTCTCCCATATATACCTTTCAAACCCGATTCACTTGTTTCCATATCCTTAATTTGTGCTCTTATATCCTCAGCACCAACATTTTCGTCTTTCAAGGCTTCCTCTAGAGCGGCCTTGACATCATCAATAATAGTGGAGGTCAGCATAGTAGACGTCAGCATATAACAACAATCCTTAGCATATGCTTTGCGACTCAAAGCATCGGCTACTACATTAGCCTTTCCAGGATGGTAAAGGATTTCACAGTCGTAATCCTTTATTAATTCCATCGACCTACGCTGTCTCATATTAAGTTCTTTCTGGCTGAATATGTACTTCAGGCTCTTATGATCCGTGTATAACTGACACTTAGTTCCATAGAGATAGTGTCTCCACAACTTTAACGCAAACGTAACTGCAGTCAACTCCAAGTCATGAGTTGAATAATTCTTCTCGTGTTGCTTTAACTGTCTCGAAGCATAAGCAATAACCTTCCCTCGCTGCATCAGTACAGCGCCTAACCCCAGTCTTGAAGCATCAGTGTAAACTACAAAATCCTCATTGCCCTCCGGTAGAGCAAGTATCGGTGCTTCGCTAAGCGTTTTCTTCAAGATCTCAAATGCTTCTTGCTGCACAATTTCCCATATAAACGGTGCATTCTTCCTTGTTAATGCAGTCAGAGGAACTGCAATCTTAGAAAAATCTTTGATGAACCTCCTATAGTAACCTGCCAGACCTAGAAAACTTCTGACTTCTGTAGCTGAACGAGGCGACTCCCAATTTCTCACCGCTTCTACTTTAGCTGGATCTACAGAAATTCCGGCCCCCGATATCACATGCCCTAAAAACTGAATCTGTTGTAGCCAAAACTCACATTTTGAGAACTTGGCATACAACTTCTCTTTTCTTAGCAGTTCCAGCAATTCCCTTAAATGATCAGCATGTTCGGCCTCAGACTTTGAATACACCAGAATATCGTCGATGAACACAATCACCGACTTATCTAACATCGGTCTACAAACTCGGTTCATTAAATCCATAAAAACAGCCGGGGCATTGGTCAACCCAAAAGGCATGACCAGAAACTCGTAATGCCCGTAACGTGTCCTAAAAGCTGTCTTAGGCACATCTTCCTCTCGAATCTTCAATTGATGATATCCCGATCTCAAATCAATCTTAGAAAATACACTCGCCCCATGTAATTGGTCGAACAAATCGTCTATCCTCGGCAGCGGATACTTGTTCTTAACAGTCAGTTTATTCAATTCCCGGTAATCAATGCACATTCGCATTGTACCATCCTTCTTTTTCACAAACAAAACAGGGGCTCCCCACGGCGATGAACTTGGTCGAATAAAACCCTTGTCCAACAACTCCTGGAGTTGTGTCATCATCTCTTTCATCTCAGTTGGGGCAAGGCGATAAGGAGAACGAGCTACCGGTGCAGCTCCAGGGATCAAGTCAATTCGGAATTCCACTTGTCTCTCAGGCGGCACGCCAGACAAGTCTTCCGGAAACACATCCGGGAATTGTGAAACAACAGGCACATTGGCCAACGTCTTCTTCTCAGCCTTGGCATCAATAGCATATGCCAGGTAGGCGTCACACCCCTTTGCAACAAGCTTTCAGGCTTTTGCAATGGTCAACAAACACAGATCCCCGCTTCTCCTATCCCCGTAAATACAGATCTCACGCCCCTCCGGAGTAGTTATCTTTATCATCCGCTTCTTACATACAATGTGGGCTTCGTTCTCTATCAACCAATCCATCCCGATAATTACATCAAATTCACTAAACTCAATTGGAATCAAGTCTAAGTTGAAGACTACATCTTCAATCACTAAGGTGCAGTTACGGTATACATGATCTACTTTGACTAGAGTATTACTAGCAGTTTCAATATCTAGTACAGCAGATAGCTTAGACAAAGGCATGGCAAGTTGTTGAGCAAACATAGTAGATACAAACGATCTATTGGCACCCGAGTCAAATAACACTCTTGCAGGTAAAGAGTTTACAATAAACATACCCGTGACCACCTCCGGGTTTTCCCTAGCCTCCTCCGCAGTTATCTGGAAAGCACGAGCCGGTGCCCTTTGTGGCTGGTTCCGGCGGTTGACTGAACCACCACTGGATCCCCCAGATGATCGTGTCGTCGATGGAGCAGCAGCTGCTGGAGCATTCTTTCGACAATTCCGACTATAGTGCCCCCATACTCCACACTTATGACAAGCATCAGATCTCCGTGGGCATTCATTCTGAAAGTGGCCCAACTCTCCGCAGCAAAAACACGCACGCCCGTTGGTGCACTTGCCGAAGTGTTCTAGATGGCACTTATTACAATACTGCGGCTCGGTGTTGATAGAGTAAGCACGTGCGCGACCAGAAGAACTAGACTGTCGACGGAAGGACTGTTGCGGCGAGTACTGCGAAGATCGTGAAGAACCAGAATAACCTCCTTCGCGTTGGCGTTTTGGTGGTGAAGGTTGAGTTGGGTTGACTGAAGCAGCAGCGGACCCCATCACGTATCCCGACATACCCAAGATCTATTCCACATTCCTGGCGGCCTCCAGTAAACCAGCAAACGTGGGGTAGCGTACATTACTCATCACCCTTCGAATCTCCAAATCAAGACCAGCCTCAAACCTGGTCACTTTCCTCTCCTCGGTATCCACTTGATGAGGCGCGAACAAACTCAGCCTCGTGAACTCTACAGCGTACTGGGACACAGACTTATTCCCCTGAATTAGCGTCATAAACTTTGCTTCAAGTCTTCGGCGCTCATCGGCCGGGCAGTACTGCTGAGTGAAAACTTCAGTGAACTCAGCCCATTTCATTACAGCAACCTTCTCCATTGTTAGTGCATTCACCATCGAGTTCCACCACATTATTGCGTCTTTGGTGAACATGGCAGTAGCGAATCGGACCATATCCTTCTCAGCACAATCGCTGATTCGGAAAGTCCTTTCTGTAGCTGTTATCCACTCCAGTGCAGTAACAGCATCCCCCAACCCAGTAAATTCAACGGCTCCATTTCCCTTAAAGTCCTTGAAACGACAACCCCTGGGCTTATTTGATGACCCAGTGTTGTCACCTTGCTCGTCATCGTTTCCCTCTCTTTCCTTATTCTTTCTCTTATCTTCTCTTCGTTTAGCTTCGGCCTCATCTCGAGCCCGAAACTGGTCCTGAATCATCCGATTTTGCTCAGCCATCATGGCTAGCATCATTTCTCTCGTCTCTTCTGGTGTCATTCCTCCTCCAGACATGTTCTGAAATATGAAACATATAACTTATTTAGTAATATGTCATTTATTTATAGACACCACCCAATGGTTCCGTATGATAGTCAATATTCTTATGATTACTAGATCGTAACCTATCTTAGTTCAGATCATTACTTAGAATCACTATATGTCAACACTTAATGTTTGAGACCAAGACGTCACGGACACTTGAATCTCAAACTACTGCTCTGATACCATACGCTGTGACACCCTTGCCACATTAACCACCAATTACCATTCACCCAGGATTATTCACCAACAAACAGATATATAATGATCTGATAGCTTAATAATAGTGCGGAAGCAAAATACATAAATAAAGTATTACAACAGAGTCTAACACCCTACGGTGCTACAAAGGTTACACGTCTAAGTCTACAAATCCAAAGGTATTACATCATCCCCAAATTTATTACAACAAAATATTCATAAACCAAATACCAAAGTAAACGGTAGAAATCTTCAAACACTTCAATAAACGTCCTAGCTAGACGGTCCCGCAGCGGATTTCCCTTTTCCTGTAAAAATTCAACAACTGAAGGGGTAAGCTAAAGCTTAGTGAATACCAGATGATTTTCACACATTCTACAAATCTTTATGATGCCCCCAGAGTATCCGCGGTAACACATACCGTATACTCCACACGTATCCAAGATACGCAAACCTGAGCCGCAGCTCCTTCGAGCTGACACTCGGCATAAGAAAAACCAACCATCTGAGGCAGACATTACATCGGGGATGACTTACTGTCTATCCTGACCACAGAGGTGTCAAACTCTTGGTCATATAGCACAGTAACATCAGAGTACAGATGCGACCACGCAGGTCCATCGAAAGGATGCATAACAAATGAACGGACATGCAACAAATATGAATGTGCATCAACATAAACGCATGTTAGTAGAATGCCAAACGAACATGAAACAACAGGCCTCAGCAGGCAATGCAAACATAAAGCAGATGCAGACATGTTAAAAAAAATCAAAGGTACTCACAGTGGGTGCGTTATTATTCTTTAAGCAATATTATTTCTCCTCGGAATTTCAACCGGATCCACAAAGTACCCCACTGTGGGTTAAACAACACCACAAGGGACCTGTTAATTCAGTTGTAACAACACATTGTGTCAATAACTTATTTAATTTCATAAAACTTAATTTTATAATTCCTGCAAAAATTTGGTCCCAATTTCGGATCTATGTCCGAATTCGGATCCCACCCGAATTCGGACCCCAGTTCGGTCCACACATATATATATATAAGTCCCAATTCGGACCATATCCGAATTCGGTCCCCAACCGAATTCGGACCCTCATCCGGAAATTCAAATACTTAGAATATTTTGCCATTTTTGATTATCACATTTCGGTTCAAACAATCATTTCGGATCACATTACAAGTTTGGGCACATCCGAATTCGGTCCCTAACCGAATTCGGACTGTCATCCAAATTCCAATACTTAGAAATAATGTGATATATTAATTTTCCAGAAATCCGAGCCTCATCCGAATTCGGACCAGATCCGAGTTCATCTCGGATCCGAATTCGGACCCCTTCGAACTTGTGCAGTTTTATAACATTTTCCAGATTTTAATTCCATCATTTTTGGTACTTTTTCGATACATGAAATAATTTATACCAACTTAAATACACTTAATTTCAAGCATTTTAACACTATCATTAACATGCTTTCATACCAAATTCAATCATTTTTGACCCTTTTCATCATCCATCGAACACACACACTAAAACACACACAAAATCCTCAAATCCATACTTTTAGTTTGAATCAGGAGCTGAAATTTAATATGTTGGATCATGAACACTAGATTTAAACAAATCTCTAATAACATTTAACATGCAACACCATCTACTACCCCAAATCTGAGATTCGGTTTCTCCCAAAACCGAACCCATAACCTTAATATTCGAAGTGTTTGAGAAATATTTACCTTAAATCGATAATTGCAGATGTTTTAGTTCCTTGAATGCAATCAGAATCCAAAATTTCAGCTTCAAATTCCAAGTTTTGGTGATCTTGATTGCTTTTAGAGAGAGAGCCGAGAGAGAGTAGAGGTTTTAGTGAGAGTGAAATATTCAAAATGAAAGACTTTTTAGTCTTTTAACTCTTTATTTCATCACTTTCATCTTTTGTCCTATTCAACCCCTCAACTTATTCGGTTCCACTAAATACTGATTTATAAAATAAAAGTGTTCTATCTTTTATTTATTATCCTTAATAATTTAATAATTATTTTCTCTTAATAATTAAAACTTCTAAATTTCCATAATATGCAACCAACTTTATAATCAGTCAAATTTTCGTACCAACTTTCATAATTCAACTTAAATTACAAATTTAAACTTAATAAACTTCAAATATAATAATTTAAATCCGAGGATGTTACACAAGATGCCCCCTGAACTTTTTCAATAAAATGTTTTCAACTCTATTTATATTTGTACCCAACAATCTCTCCCTTAGAGATGAAAGCAATTTTTCAATTAAAGTTCAAATCAGAGACTTCAATCCTTTTCTCTTTTATTCTCTTTGATCTCTGAACTTCTTTGTCACTCTCTGATCTTCATATCTCTTTTTCTCTGATCTTCTCTTTTCTTATGAGCAAACTCTCCCCCTTGAATAATGAATAGCTTTTGATTCTCTCCTTTGATCAATCATAGACAACTTATCAACTTTCATCTTTAAATCTTTTTCAGTTGACAACTTATCAACTTTCATCTACTCAGCATTTGTCTCTGTCTCTGAACTATAACTTTTTCACCCCCTCATGATAATCATAAAAAAATATGAACATCATGCAAACTCTTTAGAGACGTAAATGCAGTGAATATACAGTAGCAGAAATACAACAACAATTGCAATTCAGAAATATTATAAATTGAAACTCTCCCCTTCAAAATGGTATCCTCTCAACCTACACTGAACAAATATAACACTCCTCAAATGTATACTTTTTCCTTTCAAAACAAACAAAACTTTTCAAGTTTGCGAAAAATGAAACAAGTTCATTTAGAAGTAACAGAGTCCAGGTCCACATAGGATTCCTGTTTGCACAATAGTAATAATCTATGTGACCTACTTTCAGCGCTAGCGTGATGTTAACACTGATAGGATTTCCAAATAGTCGTCATGAAATCCTTTATCATGAAAGAATCACTCTTATTTGTTCCGGCTTAGTCACTTTAGACTAGCAATTTATAGTCACACAGACTGTGTTGGAACTTATTTTGGTTGGTGATATAATAAAGTCTAGGGTATAAAGTGTAAATTTACAAAGTTGTAATTAGAATATAAATAGTATTTTAACTTTGTAAAAGTTTAGATCTGACATTTTGTAATTACTTATTGCACGGAAACTTTGGAAGCAATTTGGGCTACAGTGTTGCATTTTCTCATTTCCAAATCTATAATCATTTGATCATAATCAAATCCTTCGGTTAGTGTTTCTAATCTTGTTCTTAATAGTTTACAATTGATTGTTGATTGATATATTAGGAATTACAATTGGTATCAGAGCATCAGGGATGATTTTTGATTAAAAAAGAGTTGAAAAACTGAGAAACCGTCACTGTTCTTATTTTTTCGAAATATTGAAAAATCATCTAGGGTTTTAATCCTGTTGATTGTTGTTCTTGATTCTTGGATCGAAGGAAGGTTAGTGGAAATCGATTGTATTGATCATAAATTTAATCTGAATCTCCAAACACAGAAAAATATCCTTTAATTTTTCAGAAAAATCAAAATATACTTGTTCTTCACTGTTCAATTGAAAAACTAAGGTTTTAATCTGGTTTTAAACCAAGTTCCTTCAGCAAAAGTGTTAAAAATCAAAAACCTCACCTTCGATATCAAAGAGGAATCAATTGAAGTATTTTTGATATTTTAATTGAATTCCAGACTTGAAATTTTTGAAAAACTCTGAAAACTCGAATATAACTGTGTTCTTGTTGCAATCGAGTTGACAACAAGTTATATTCGAGTTGAACAAAGAGATAATCGAGTTGAACAATAGGTTCAATCAAGTTGATCATTGAATCAGTCGAGTTGCCTTGAATGACATTCGAGTTGACTTGAATTTCATTCGAGTTGACCTGAATTTCAGTCGAGTTGAATCATACTCTATTCGACTTGGAAACAAGTGTCAATCGAGTTTTAGAAAACAAGTGTGATTTTTTCTATTTTAATTTGAACTTACACTTACATTCTTTCGGGTTTATTGATATCTGATTCGAGTTTCTTGATAGTTGATTCGAGTTATCTCCTTTTTAATCCGAGCTGACCATTGTGTTAATCGAGTTGACCATTGTGTTGATCGAGTGGACCACTGTGTTAATTGAGTTGCATTACATTTGATTCGAGTTGTACCGAAGACCAGTTCGACTTGCATTATTCTTCTAACTGTGTTGATTTTTCAAGATTCGAGTTGAGTACTTCATTGTTCGAGTTTGTTGCACTCTTTGTTCGAGTTTTGCACATTCATAGTTCAAATTGTTCAGTTCAATATTTGAGTTTTTCATCTTCTTTAATCGAGTTTCAATACATACTCTTTCAAGTTTGATCAACTTTCATTCAGTTAATCAACTTTTCCAATTCAATCAAAATATCATTCAATCTTGAAAGATTCCTATCATTTAATCATCATGCCCAAAGACGCACTAGCAATGGGGTCGGAAACAAAACCTCCAATTCTCTACCGGGGAGAATATGTACAATGGAGGGAAAGATTTCTGGTGTTTATCAGTTTCCACGACCTATCAGAAGAAATGTTAAAATCACTAATTGACGGACCAGCTATGTTCCTAGAAACAATTCCTGTTGTACCCAACGACAACCCTCCAATACCGGAAAGAACTGTTGAGGTAACTAACCTAACAGAGGCACAAAAGCAGAGAAAATTGGGGGATAAGACAGCCAGAAAATTGTTGCTGATATCCATTCCAAATGACATATACACCTGCCTGACAAACACTAAAACAGCCAAATCCATCCGGGATGAGATGTGTAAGCTAATGAGGGGATCAGACATGACAGCTACAAACAGAGCAAGGAACATCTTAATGACATTTGAGAATTTCATAGCAAGAGAGGGGGAATTACTAGAGAACACGTACTTGAGGTTTGTCAGCTTAGTAAATGAGATGAAGAGAAACGGTGTCACTAAGTCCAACTTAGACATCAACATGAAATTTCTGAACGTACTTAACCTAGAATGGGAAAATTATGCAATGATCATTCAACAGAGAAAAGATATTGAGGACATGGATTTCCATATGGTCTTTGAAAACCTTAACAACTATCAAGAGGTTGTTTTAAGAAAAATGTATGGAAAGAAGAAAGCAGAAAAAGATACCGTTGATCCTTTAGCATTATTAGCAGATAAGAAATACACGTATAAGCTAAAGAAGGAAAAACGAGTAGTCATAAGCAGCAGTTCTTCTGAATCAGACTCCTCAGATTCTTCAGCTGATTTTGAAATAGAAGAAATGAAGAAACAAATGGCCTTACTCACTAAGGCATTTCAGAAAAAGTTCTACCGAAAACCCACCAATAACAAGATGAGATACAAGACGCTCACGAAAGTTTGATAAGAAGGAGAAATATGATAAGTCAAGTGAAAGCAGTGGAAAGAAAGCCGATAAATATGACAAATCTGAAAAATCAGCTAAGAAAGATATAGAGAAAAAATGCTACAACTGTGGCAAGCAAGGACACTATGCCCGAGAGTGCAGAATGCCTGTAGTAAAAAACTCAGAATACTACACAAGAAGAGCACTTCTAGCAAAAGAAAAAGAAGCTGGCAAAGCTCTAATGGCTGAGGATGATCATTGGCTGCAACTACCTGAGGATGAAGACATCTTAGATGAAGATGCACATATCTGCTTAAATTCAGAGGTTTTTAACGAATCAGAACTGAGTGAGTCAGCAATGGTTGCAGAAGATGAAGTATGGGTAGGGTTGATGGATGAAGAGAATGAAGAAAAGGAAGAGTCTGATGAGGAACTGACTGAAGAAATAGTAATGATGGCAACAAGAGATGCTAGCTGCAGCAAAGATAGAGAAAGTGATGAATCGGATTCAGACAAATCAGAGAGTTCGGAAACACCTGAGGTACATTCTAACTCTGAATCTGAAAATGATGATTCCTATTTTCTTGAACAAAAACTAACGCAAATGGCTTTCATGCTAAAGAAATTTGAAAAATCTTTAAAAGCCGAAAAGAAAAATGCTCATTCCTTGGAAAACAAGCTAAATCAAGAACATGCGTTAGTGTTAGATTTTTCAAAGGTTAAGGCATTAGCACTACGAGCTGTATCAGATTTACAAGATAAAACAAATGATCTTCAATGTAAAATCCAAAAACTGAATAACAATATATCTGACTTAAAAGAAAAACTGAATTTGGCTGAATTAGAGGCTTCAAGTTATTCTGTAAAATATCATGCCATTTTTTGAAGAAAGAACAAAACTTTATGAGAAAATAAAGACATTTGAAGATGAGTTTATCAAAAGAGGTCAAACAGATCAAACAATATATTTAAATCAACCTAAAGATACCGAATTTTATAATTCTAAATCTGGTATAGGTTGGAATAATGCTAAATATCTGACAAAGGCTATTTCAAATTCACCTACTTTATATGATGTCAGATATATGAATTTAGGATTACAAATGACATTTATGAAAGCATCAAATGAGATAGAATCAAGTGAAGATTCAAAAAGGCTAACATCTGATAAAATGTAAAATTCTGTTGATTATAACAGAATACCTGCATTAAAGAGGAGTATATTCAGACATATTCTGACAAGGATTTATTTTAAACTACTACTCATTCTTAAGAGTTATATTTACCAGCTTCAATTCTTGAAAAGATGAACTCTGATCTTGAATTGAAAATCAAAACTTTTGAGACAGAAAATCAAAATCTTAAGGCTGAACTTAAATCTCTGGAACAAAAGTTGCAACAACAGCCTGTAAACAAATCTAAATCAGATCAACCACCTTCAATTCCACTTGATTCTATTAATTCTGAAAAGGACTTTGATCTGTATATGAACTCGGATTTTAACTCATTGGAAGAAATGTTTGTTATAATAGATGAGTTTGTAAAACCTTTACACAACAAACATCCTGATGACCATAAAAAACCTGTTAGAAATCTGCAAAGAATATCTACAGATTCAAAGGAATCATCAGAACATTCACCAAGTTTACAACTGAAAAAGGAGAAAACAAAAGTTACTTTTGTGACTCCTACTTATGAAAAAGATGAATCATCTTCCACAAAGGACTCTATTGCACTCAAGGTCCAAAATTCAAAAGGTAAGAGACCTTTACAGAAGAAACAAGTTTCCATAATCACTAATTCTCATGTTTCTTGTATGTTAGATAATATTGTGAAAGGTTCTCGGAAGCAATAATGGAGAAAGAAGCAGAAAGAAAAGAAAAACAAGAGTATAAAATAAGAGTGAAGAGTAAAGGAAACTGTTATTACAGATAAGAATAGACAATTTGAAAAATCTATTTTTGTAATAATAAATGTACTGATAAATCTTGTACTAAATACTCTCGGACTGCTTTAATTGCTTTAAATTATGTTTCTTGTAAATCAATGCATGCTAAATCTGATAAGTTTGTATGGATACCAAAGAAAAAGGATCCATCTTTTAAACAGAAAAAGGTTCCAAAGCAACAACTTTCAAAAACAGTTCCACATCGAACTGTACAAAAATGGATACCAAAAAGAACTATTAAAAAGTGGGTTACTAAAATAAAAGAAATATATGATGAGAAGACAAATATTAAACCACATGATTTACCAAAGTCCAAAGTACCCAACTATAAGTGGGTACCTCACGTTTTATTTCGTCTTATTGGTAAATCATGTGTGGTACCTTGACTCCGGCTGCTCAAAGCACATGACCGGACAGAAAGAAACCCTCACTAACTTTGTTGATAAGTTCTGTGGGACGGTCCAATTCGGGAATGATCAATTGTATCCGATCAAAGGATATGGGTGTCTTGCGTACGATAAGATAACAATTCTGAAAGTCTTCTACGTTGACGGTCTTGGTCACAACTTGTTCAGCATTGGACAACTCTGCGACAAAGGATTAGAGGTCAACTTCAAAGCAAATCGGTGCAGCATAAGATCTGGAGAAAGAAAAGAAATCCTTGCAGGGAATAGGAAAACTAATCTGTACTCAATAGACCTAGCCTCAATCAATCTGAAGAAGGATGTGTGCTTAATGTCAAAAGCAACATCTAAAATTTCTTGGCTATGGCATCGTCATCTTTCTCATCTGAATTTTAAAGAATTAACCAACCTTGCTAAAGGTGGGTTAGTTAAAGGGCTACCAACTCTTAGGTTTCAAAAAGAGCAGTTGTGCGCAGCTTGTGAAAAAGGAAAGATGATTAGAGCTTCTCACAAGTCCAAAACAGAACACTCATCAACGAGAGCATTGGAATTGCTTCTTATGGACTTGTGTGGACCAATGAGAGTATAGAGTATAAACAAGAAACGCTATGTGTTGGTAATAGTCGATAACTACTCCAGATTCACATGGGTATTCTTCCTGCGTTCCATATCTGATGCTACCGAGATAATAATAGACTTCATCCGTAGAATTCAAGTCAAGTTGCAGCTCTCAGTTCAAACCATCAGATCAGATAATGGGACAGAATTTAAGAACAAATCACTCGAATCGTTTCTGAATTCTGTGGGAATAACATATCAATTCTCAGCAGCTCGTACTCCACAACAAAATGGTGTTGTTGAACGAAGAAATCGGACACTAGTGGAATCTGCAAGAATGATGCTGGCATATTCCAATCTTCCGTTATTCCTTTGGGCTGAAGCTGTAGCAACAGCTTGTTTCACGCAGAACAGATCAATAATCAACAAAAGATTCGAGAAGACTCCGTACGAACTAATAAACAAACGTGTACCTAATGACAAGTTTTTCCATGTCTTTGGATGCAGGTGCTTCATATTAAATGACAAAGACAATCTGGGAAAATTTAGTCAAAAAGCTTATGAAGGCATCTTCATTGGTTATTCGAAGGAGTCTGTAGCTTTTCGAGTCTACAATAAGCGGACCAAGACAGTCAATGAAAGCGCGAATGTAAAATTTGATGAAGGCGTAGTAATGGCTTCTGAACGTACCAGTTCAGGACCCGACCATAACAAGCCGACATCTATGAAGTCATCTGAACAAAATGCATATAATTCTGATTTAAATAAACTGTTCGAGAATTTCTATGAAGACTACTTTGAAAAGCCCAAAACTAATGTTTCAAATTTGGTGCCTGGCAGGATTACTGAAGATCCAGTCGTAGTCTCAGACTATTCTCAACAACCCATTTTAGAAGAAACTGGAGAGGCTTCAACGACAGACATGCACTTACCTACTGATAGTGTACAACCCATTCAACCTCCAGTATCTTTTGAAACCCCCTTACCATCTGAAAACTCAGAAACCCCTATCTCAAATAATATATCATCAACATCAGAAGCTAACCCCCGAATTCCCTATTTAGACTTAAACCCCAATCAAGACCAAATTCAACTGTATCCACATACCTTTAAGTGGACAAGAAATCACCAAACTGAAAATATCATAGGAGATCCTTCTGCATCAGTCCAAACCAGAAGAGCAACCATAAACGAGTGTTTATTTTCAAACTTCCTAAGCGAAAATGAGCCAAAGAATGTTAAAGAAGCTCTTCTGGATGCTGATTGGATTGTGGCAATGCAAGAAGAGCTAAATCAGTTCGAAAGGTTGAAGGTCTGGAGATTGGTGGAGTGACCAAAAGATAAATCAATCATTGGCACGAAGTGGATTTTCAAGAATAAGAAGGATGAACATGGTGTCATTATTTGTAACCAGGCTCGCCTTGTCGCCAAAGGATACAGTCAACAAGAAGGGATTGATTATGATGAAACTTTCACTCCAGTTGCCAGAATATAAGCAATTAGGATGTTTTTGGCGTTTGCTGCTCATAAAAACTTCACAATTTACCAAATGGATGTAAAAACTGCATTTTTAAACGGGGAACTAACAGATGAAGTGTATACATATCAGCCCAAAGGGTTTACTGATCCTTCGAAGTCTGATCATGTATATATTTTAGATAAATCCATGTATGGCCTTAAACAAGCACCTCGTGCTTGGTATGATGCACTTTCAACAAACTTGTTGAAATGTGGATTTAACAAAGGTGCAGTGGATACTACCCTATTTATAAAACGTCAGGGGCCAGATATTATAGTAATTCAAATATATGTAGATGATACAATATTTGGGTCTATAAATCCAGAATATTTGCAAGAAATTCACTTTCTTAATGTCCTAAAAATTTGAAATGAGCATGATGTGAGAAATAAATTTTTTCTTAGGTTTACAAGTTAAACAACTGACTAATGGAATTTTTATCAATCAGTCCAAATATATTCTATCATGTTAAAGAAATTTAACATGGTCAATAGTACTCCTATGAAAACTCCCATGGCTCCGGATTCCAAATCCAAACTCGATGAGGACATTTCAGGAAAACCTGTAGATGTAACTCATTATCGAGAAATTATTGGGTCATTTATTTATGTTACTGCAAGTAGACCTAATATTATGTTTGCTACATGTGTTTGTGCTAGATATCAGGCTAATCCAAAAGAATCACATTTGGCTGCTGCCAAAAGGATCTTAAGATATCTGAAGGGAACACCAAACCTTGGTTTGTGGTATCACCGGGAATCATCATTCAATTTAACTGTTTTTTTATGCTGATCACGCAGGTGATAAAATGGACAGAAAAAGTACATCAGGAGCAGTTCAATTCTTAGGTGACAAACCTGTCTGTTGGTCATCCAAGGAACAACACTGTGTTTCACTGTCTACAGCTGAAGCAGAATATGTTGTTGTATCGTGCTGTTCTCAAGTGTTGTGGATGAAGAGCCAACTAAGAGACTACGGGTTTACACCACAGAAGATTCCAATCTATTGTGATTCTCAGAGTGCAATAGCCATAGCATCTAATCCAGTGCAACACTCTAAAACACATTGACATCCGGTTTCATTTTATTAAGGATCACGTAGAAAATGGTAATATAGCATTATATTTTGTTCCTACTGAATATCAGCTGACTTGTTTACCAAAGCATTAGATGAAAAACAGTTTAATTTTTTGGTATACAAGTTGGGTATGTTGAATCGTTAGATTTAAACATTCAGTAGTTACAAATTATAATTTTAAATTTACATTTTTTTAATTTGATCTTCATTTCATGTTAAATTCATGAGTTTTAAAGTTTAAATTTCTCGGAGTTTAACAGATCTGGATTGTCATGTGCAGGGGGAGCAGAAAGTTATTTATTTGATTTTGAGAAAATTGTGATAAATTTTTTTCTAATTTTTTGTAGAGGGAGCAGACATTTATAATGATATATACATCTGAGGGGGCAGCTTAATTGCAAACATCAAGGGGGAGCAATATGTTTTTGTTATTAATTATTTTTTAGATAATTTTTTTTTTCGTGTGTTGATGATTTTATTTTATTTTATTTTCATTTTTTGTTGTTGTTAAATTTTTTTTTTGTTGTTTTGATGTTTTGTTAAAAGAAATTTTTGTTTTTGTTGGAGTTAATTTTTTTTTTTGGTGGTTATTAATTTTTTTATAGTCACTTTATTTTTTGTGAGATGTGCTTTCAAACAAAAATCAAATTCTTTTAGAGAGTAAGTGGGCCGTGTATTTTTTTTAATTTGAATTTTGAAATTTCAACTATAAAGTTGAAATTCAAAATTCAAATCCATTTTTTTTCGAAATACTTGCCTCTGTTCACCTTCTCTCTAAATTTCCTTTCTTCCTCACGAAGAAATCTCAAGAATCTCAAAAGAATTCAGATTTTCATCTATTCAGTAACTAATTGTGAGTTCTTTTCATAGTTTCATGTATTATTTTTCAGTTATATGTTCTATTTTCAGTTTCTGTATGTAAATAGTGCAATATATGTGTCTGTTCGTATGAACATGTGTGTGTTCATGGGTTTTAATCATTTGGTGTTGCTAATCTGAAATTAAAAGTGTGTTTACACGCGGATTATCATCTTGAACTTGAATCTCAAATTTCAAGTTTTAAATTCGAACACACAAACAGAAAATTGGAATTTTTGGTTAAAACCTTTCGAGTTCATAAAACACTGAAAATTGGATTTTTTGCAAAGAAATTGTTGTTTCTGAACAATGTTCAGTAAACAAAAGTTATTTGAAATCAATTTTCGAGTGGGACTCAAGTTTTTAAAGAGTGAAAATGTCCTTGGATTCTAATTTTTGAAAATCAGTGAATGAAGACTTAGAAACATTTTTTCAGAACATTTCTCGATTAACACTGTAATCGAGAAAGTCACAAGTTTCATGCGAGTTGACAGAAATGTCACTCGAGAAACTTGTAAGTTCATTCGAGTTGAACACATTTTTGTTCGAGAACATGTTATTTATTATTCGAGTTGGGTGGTTTTTCAGGACTTGGATAATTTTTTCAAAACCACTCGATAACAACAGTCATTCGAGTTTATTCAAATTCTATTTGAGTTGGACTCATATATCATTGAGTCCACTCATGTATCACTCGACTTGAACTTATCATTAGTTCAAGAAACTCAGTTTGATGATCGAGTTGGATATTGCAAAGGACTTAGAAATTTTTTTAATCAAGGTCTCGATATTTACTTTCATTCGAGACAACATTCAGGTTCATTCGAGTTAAGTTACATGTTCTTCGAGAAAACATCAGACTTGATCGAGTTGGTCTTTAGTGTCATTCGAGTAGGTCCTTAGATACATTCGAGAACATTCTTCATAGTTCGAGTTCTATACTTGTGTTTTTCGAGTTGAGTCATTCTTTCTTCGAGAATTTTCACATATCAATCGAGTTTTATACACAATTTTTGTGAAAAAGTTTCTACGTGTTGGGAATTTAAATTTTTAAGAAATTCACATTTTTCAAGAAATTTTTTAAATCTGTGTTTTTCTAACATTGGTCTCTGAAAGATTAACTTTGGAATCCTATCAATAATATTTTACTATTATTGTCTGGAATCTCGATGCTTTAAACAGAAAAACACATATTTTTTTAATTTCTAGCAAAATGTTTTATTTTTATATATGTAGGATTTCATTTGTTTATTTGTTGAGTCTACAATGTATATTATTTTTCACAGGTTTCAAATGGCTTCACAAGCTCAATCCCAACCCTCAAACTCCTCTGATTCCAATTCTTCATCAAACCACACCCTTGTGTCTAAACCAGTTAGATCCACATCAGTCACCCGACCTTCACCTTCTACCCTCATTCCCGATAACCAGCTTGTTAAACCAAGATACTGCCTACCATTCCGTGATAACAATCATCCCCTTGACACCAAAGTCATTAAAGTAAGCCACCCGATTATTGTAGACATTCTCATAGGTCATCCTTTAGGATATCTACTACAATACAAACCCTCCATTCCTCAGGTCTATCTTCAAAAGTTCTGGCATACTATGAATTTTGTTCCAGCTGATGGTAACCATCATTTCAAGGTTACCATTGATCAGTTCAAAACCAAAATAACCTTAGCCAGATTGAGGCATAATCTATTTCCACCTCGTCGAATCGATACAACGAATTTCCCTAAGTTAGCTGACTTTGAAGATTTCGTCTCAGATGAGGAATTGGTTCATGACTTAATATGTCTGGAATATTCAAAGCCACTACCAAAGAGTTCGAAGTTCCATAGAAATGGACTCATTGGCGAATGGTACACTCTTTTTGGCATCATCAACCGGTGCATGACGTCGAAGCACACGGGAATTGACAGGTGTAGCATACACTATCTCAGAATATTTCATGGCATCGCGTTCAACAAGCATTACGACTACGCGCAGTGTATATGGGAGGATCAAAAGGAAGTTATGTTAGCAAAGACAACGAATAGATCAAAGAAATTTGTCCCTCTTCAACGGTTCATCCAAATTCTGATCAGAGGCATCTTATGGGCGAATGAAAATATTCCTAAACGATCCAATGCTCAACGATGCCCAGATTATGTAATGATGAGCTTACACGAGGTACCGGATTCACCAAATGCAAATATCATGCCAATTCCAAAAGTGTTATTGAAATATGCTGATCAGGAGAGTGAGAATGTAAGGTTGTACCGAATAGATCACGCTCCTATAGGGACACAAGAACCGGGTTCTCTTAACCGAAGAGTTGTAGGAGAGGAGGACCTTCAGCATGGGCCTGAAGTTCAGGGAAGCCAAATAGTGACTGAGGGAGCAGAAGTTACAGTTAGGGGCGGTGAGGGAGAAGCTAGCAGCTCTGATTCCGAACGAACACTTTCAAATATTCATGAAGGAGCTGCAGAACGACATGATGATGATGATGATGATGAGGGAGGCAATGATCATAATAAGGGAGGTGCAGGGTTAATTGATATAGTGGAAATAGCACGACAGAGTGTGAGGGATGTACCAAACCCAGAAAGCCGAGATAGAACCACAATTGTTGTTAGCTCCCAACAGGGAGTTAGCATTGAAGAAGTGAGTATCCCAGTGAAGACTGCACACCCCACCGGCCACTCAGTCTCCTCTCAATAAGAGACTGTTTCATTTGTTCACTGGGATGAAGCTCAAATGCAATCCGATAATCCTTTGGATTTGATGGATATTAAAATAAGTACACATCCGCCCGAGTGTACGACTTCTTTTGATGCACATAGTCTAGAACATATACACATTAGGACACTTGCGTCTACTTCATGTGTTGAAGTAAGTGTAGTTGAACTGCGTGTCACTGCCGGAACAACCTCGGTAACGGAAGCATTTGTTGCTCCATCATTTGAAGAGGTTGGAAGTCCAGTCAGAGCTACATCACTGGCATCTCTGAGCACTGGCCACGCAGATGTTCTTTTTACAAGTTCAACTGTCGTGTCAACTGGAAGTCTAAGTGACCCATGTGGCAAAAGAAACTGTGAAGCAACCAGATCCAAATCCGACTATACAAGAGCTAAGGGATTTTGTAGTTGAACAGTTTGATGAGATGCGAGAACGCATGATGGGGTTAGAAAGTACCGTAATAACAGCCTTAGGTAATTTGTCTGAACGTGTCTCAACGGTGGAACAAACGTGTAAGGCTCAAGCTTCAGCGCCAAAACGAAAGCATGATGAGCATGAGGATGGCTCCGATGATGCTCCTCGTGAGGAGGAGAAGAGGAGGAAGCTTGATGAGCCAACAACTGGTTTACAAATGATCACGTATCCGGAAAAGGAGGCTGATATACAAGAAAAAGGAGAAGCAGGAAGTTCTAAAGAACCCGCTGATACTCAAGGAGGACATGAATTGATTCTTTATGAAGATGTTCCTGTTCCATTGAGCATTCAGTTAGAGTTTTATAATTTTGATGAATATGAAGATTCAGAAGATGATGTTCAGGAACAAATTCCAATGATTGAGGATGCAGAGAAAGTAGTGGAGATTGAAGACTCAGATGATGATGTCATTGAATTGACTGATGTTGCAGTAAGAGCTGAAAGAATAGAAGAAGAAGAAGTTTTGGTTCAAGAAATTCTTAAAGATGATATACCTATACCGACAGTTGAAAAGCCTGAGGTTACGGTCTAAGTCAAAGAAGAAGAAATGGAACCATTCCATGTAGAGAGTTCTATTCCTCTAGTTGTTAAAGAAATCAATGAGTTTGAGATAATGGGGAGGTTCTTTAATGAATATGTCTTAGTGGATGAATCGCAAAGACAACATCAATTAAGGATTGAAGCTCAAAAGATTGTACAACGGGAGATTAATGACATACTGTTTATTATGAATGAGGAAGAAGTGAGAAACAAAAAGATAAAGGGATTAGAGCTATCATCGAAGAAATCTGCTGAGTATACAAGGAAAAGGAACAAATTGCCATATCTTGAAGATTATCTTGAGAAGAAGATCTTTTGTAGAAAGCAAGCTCCGTGCACATTTCTAAAGTTACTCAAAGTTTTAGAGCCAAATAGACCGAATTCAGCTAATTATGCAAGTTTCCTTCGGAATAAAGCTCAAAGTGCTGAAAAAGTCAGAAGTGAATTGCTGATTGTTGATCTGATAAAGATAGAAAAGGACCGTTTCGTAAAGATATTTTATCCAACTTTCACGGTAACTAGATCAGATGGAAATACTTACACGTTTAAAGAAGCCGACATGTTTTGGATGCACTTGATTGATATTGAAGACTTGTTTGATGAACTTTGTAGAAACAAACGGAATGAACACTGTAGGTTTGCTCTGAAGACGTTGTTTCATTATATGCACATTAAGCTTGTTCTTATGTCAGTGCAAGACCTTCAAATAGGTGTTGAAAGAGGTATGCGAAAGATCAATGTAACTCAACCTAATAGAGATATCAAGTTTGCTGGGGAGTTAAAAGAATATCAAATGATCACGGTGAAGCGTCCAACTGTTATGTACAGAGATAAAGACCGAAAGCTGAGAGCAATGAGAAGTATTGAACTTAACAAGTTTTGTGATGGAACCCTTCAGAAGGTGATGAGTGGGTTAAAAGGTAAGTTGGCTGCTGATCAGAAGAGGAAAACAAAGAGAGGAGCTCTCAGTGCTTATGATAAGAGGCTCATGGTAGAGTTCATTTCAAAGATCAAATGGAGACTATCGAACAGAAAAAGCATGAGGAATTTTGAGATGAAGTTGGGGCTGACAAAATGAAGACTTGGATTATTGCATCACAGGGGGAGAATGTTGGAACTTATTTTGGTTGATGAAATAATAAAGTCTATGGTGTAAAGTGTAAATAGGAAAAAGTTGTAATTAGAATATAAATAGTATTTTGACTTTGTAAAAGTTTAGATCAGACATTTTGTAATTACTTTTTGCACGGAAACTTTGGAAGCAATTAGGGCTACAGTGTTGCATTCTCTCATTTCCAAATCTGTAATCATTTGATCATAATCAAATCCTTTGGTTGGTGTTTCTAATCTTGTTCTTAATAGTTTACAATTGATTGTTGATTGATATATTAGGAATTACTGACTGTCAGACTCGATGTGTCCTAAAAGTGTATATAATGAGCTCTAGACACAATGTGCATCAAGTGAAGTTGGAGACCGGAGCAAATGTCTTCCTTGTTTCAATATCAATAAAATCCAAATGATATATCGATAGAAATGTGTTATATCTCCATGATTATTGAAATAGAATTCTTTTGAGAGATAACTGAGTGGTTAATGGGGTTAAGTGCATGCGTCACTGAGACCATGATGTCTTTTTAAATATCAAGTCACCTAGGGCATGAAAGATTATGTGGATTACCCAGCCGACAGAGTGTATATAGGATTATCTTTTCTTCAAATCCTTTCTCAACTCTCAACATTTTTCTACTAAACTCCCTCCGGCTCACTTTTGAGAAATAAATTCAGTCAGCTTTATAGCTAAAGCTTGATCCGATGCACCACCATCTCCTTTCAAAATGCCCCTCTCATTTACATTCTACCTCTGCTCGACCCTGTTAGTATCCCGTGATAACTGACACTTCTCCACTTCTCAACTAATAGACCTAGAGAACCCTCACCCACACAAACTATAGATGGTTTGCTCCTTGGGTAGGTCTTCCGGTTCTGGTTAGACCATAGAAGCGATGTTTATGCCTATCACACAATTTGGTGCATAATCGGAGTCAGTAGAAATAATCTTAAGCTTTTCAACTCATTAGAGATCATACAAAGAATGATCAAAGTTTTCAGCTCAGATGAATTAGAAGATGTAATTCAGAATGAATGTTGGGGAATGATGAGTTGGGAGATTTCATAATGAAATGAAAAATCTGATAGAATATATGGAATGAATCAGATTTTTATGAAAGAATTAGCTCATAGGATATTATGGGAGAATTTAGAATGAATGAATTGGAAGAATTATAATAAAGAGAATCTCAGAAGCAATGAGATTATGAAAAATCAAAGAGATTAGATCAATTAACCTCAATGATAAACTAAGAGGATGAGAAATTAAGATTCTTGAAAAATTATTCTTTACAGCTCAAAAATCTTTTTGTGTGTGCACAAAATATTTTCGTGAAAAATACACGAAGTTTTGTGGAAAAGATGTCATCGTCAAAGTGCATCTGAAACTCCCCCTGGAAATAAGTACATAAAGTTAGTCAACTCATGGAAAATAAATCAGGAGCAAAAACTTACAAAAATAAAACTCCCTCTTTGTCAATACAGCTTCAGAGTTGAATTCAGGGCAGGAATTTCAGAAAGATTTGTCTTTCAGAATTGGGTTCTAATCTGAAGTGATTAGAAGCCTTTGTTGCGGAAACTCGGGTTTCATTCTGATGTAACTGATAGCCTTTAGCTCAGGTACTGTACTAAGAAATACAAAAGCCATTTCATTAAGGCTCGGGTCCTGAACTGAAATGAGCAGGAGCCACCTGAGTGAAAATCAGGTTCTGCACTTATGTATAATCCATTTTCATTGAAGTCTGGATTCTACACTGATGTGAGTAGAAGCCTGATGAATTGAAGAACGGGTCCTGAACTGAATTGAACAGGAGCCATCTGAATTGATGCTCGGGTTCTACTCTGATGTGAGTAGAAACCTTTTATCTGCAAAAATCAAGATGTCTTTGGTATCCAAACCGATTTGGATCCAAACTCTTTAGCAATTTCGGGTACCCATCTCAAAATGGGTATTGGTACCTACTGGAACTTGGGTTTAGGTACCCATTGTAGATTATAAATCTTATAATCTCTCTCAAACTCAGAAAGCAAATTTCTTTTTGTATGATGAAATTGAATATCTGAATTACGAAAGAAACTTGAATTTGAATGATCAGAATTTTGCAAACTCTTCTTTCTGAAAATCTGTCCGGTTCTAGCCTGTTTTTTATAATACTTGGTGTTTTTATGTAAAGATGTTTCTGATAAGAATAACCAGTATTTTCAGAAACTTTTGAAAATTTTGATCTCGAAGATTCACCAGGATAAATCTTGACCGAAAGTTTTTCAATTATTATAGATTTGCCTTGGTTTATCTTTAAAAGATACTTAAGTTTAAGATCTAAAGTTGAATCAAGGCTAGGAGGTTTAGCTAGATTCTTAACACATTCCTAAGATAAAATAGAATGATCATTTATGTTTTAAACAATTTGAAGAAACCTTAACCTCATATTTATGTGAAGAAGGGGAAACATTAAATTGTTTAGAAAGATGAATTATTTGATCATCCAATCCTTTGATGATGACGAAATAAGAATTTCTGTCATTATCAAATGATTGGTAATCAGTTTTGAAAGATTGTTCTTTAATTAAGAACATGTTTCTCTCATCTTCAAACAATTTAGATTTCACTTTGAAATCTTGTTCTTTAATTAAAAACTCATTTATTTCCTTCTCAAATAATCCTTTAGTTAATGAAAACTCCTTTTCAAGAGCAAAAAATTCTTTAGTTTTGTGTAAAACATAAATTTGATCAGGATGATTTGTCTTTGAGTGTTGTTTCAAGATCTTTAAGTTTCTTGTAAAGATCATATTGTTCAGGCAAAAGATATTTCAGTTGAGTTGCATTCTGAAAATTCGCTTGTTTAGAATCGTCAAGTTCTTTTGATAATTCAGATATTCTCAATTTAAACATATGAATCTCAGAATTAAAAACTTTCTGGTTTTCTTCCAAATTTAAAACTTGTTCTTTCAATCTTTTGACATCATTTAAAGCAAAAGCTTTATCTATATTTAATTGAACAAGAATCTCATAATTGTTCATATTAATCTATTCAGATTCAGTAAGTTTGACAATCAGCTCAGAATTTGTAAGATTCAAAAATTGATTACGATAATTTGCCATTTTGAATTGCTAATATTGAACTTCCAAGATCTTTTATGGACTGATGAGTGATTTCTGATAAAACTCTAAAAGATGTATTTGTGAATGATGACTTGTTGAAAAACAGCTTTGAAGTGACTTTTTTACGTTGATTTTTCAGCTTCTCTACAGAAAAATGTATTTAACTTATTTCTGAGTCGAAATAGGCCTCGAAAATTGCCCAAACAGGCAGCCGGTTCTAGAAATCGTAGATCTCGGTTCAAGCTTTGTGTTGGCGTATGGTAGGCTTTGTAACGATGTTCCAGTCAAAAGTTACGGCCGACTGAAGCAGCAAAGATCATACAGTAAAAGTTGTATTAAATCTCGAATTGTAAAGGATGAAACTTGAATGAAACAAAGTAAATCTCGATTAATGAAGAATGAAACTCGGACTATGAAGGATCAAACTCTAATGATGAAGTATCAAACTCGATTGATGAAAGGATCAAACTCGATGAATGAAGGAGTAAACCCGATTGAAACTGAATTAAACTCGAGTGATGTTTGATCAATCTCGGATGCCTAAGGATCGAACTCAAATGTTTTATGAGTAAACTCGAATACCTAATAATCAAAGTCGGATGAAGAAGGATTAAACTCGATTGATTAAACAATAAACTCGGTTGAAACACTATCAAATTTGAATCATATTATATGAAACTCGGAAGAATAGAACATCAAACTCGGTCAATGAGTGATGAAACTCGATCAAAACACTAAGCAAACTCAATCAACACTCTATAAAACTTGGTCAATATTTAAAAGTTAATGATACCGAGATTTAACAGAATGTCATAAAACCAAGCTCAAATTCACAATTTTTGACCAAAATCCACGAACTTATCCCAAATTGAAATCGAGTGTGCGGTTTTCACTCAGAAACACTTTTTGTGAGAAAACTTTGCCTAATTTGAAATCAAATGTCCAAAATTTGACAAAATCAGTAAGAACACAAAAGTTTTCAAAAAATCAGTAAAACTCAAATTAATTTCTGTGTTTTGAGTTAAATTCTGAGATTTATCTCAATGAATTCGTCTTTTAAACACGCACCATTGATCCGAATTTCACTTCAAATTATCCAGTAAATCAAAAACCACAATTGATTTTCAGACTTCAAAAATTTCGGTGAAACAGTTCTTCGAAAGTTCCAATTTCCAGATTTAAAAATCACACAAATTCAACCATATTAGGCTCTGATACCAATTGATAATTCAATATAACATTCAATTCATATCACAATTAATCACAATTAGATCCTAACACAATAAGTCGAATGATTATATTCATGAAAGAAGAATCTTACAATATGAGTTCTAGAATGACTTGACTTGTACAGCACACTTGCTCTTCTAAATCGTATATGCAATAGTATTCTCTCTCTTTCTACAGTACATATACTATCTATTTATATACAAATACAACTATTGTATATTTACAATATGCCCCCTGAACTTTTTCTATAAAAATTGTTTTCAACTCTATTTATATTTGTACCCAACATTAGCTATAAAAAAATGTTACTAATTTATATATAATTCACAATTGTTAGTAAAAATGTTAATTCAATATTGGTTATTTTTTAGGTCCGTTAAAAGTTACAATCAAAAAGTGGTTGATGCTCCTTTTTCATGGAAGTTTGTTAACGTAAGTGATCTCAATCACTTTATGTTACATTTGTACAAATCAATTGCATGTTACAGTTTGTATAATAAATTATTAGTTTGATATTAAAATTCAGTGCAACCAACAACGGGAATCTTGGGAGTGTGGCTACTACATCATACGATGGATCCATGTATTTGTATATAATGGACAATACAATTTTCTCATAAAAGTATGGAATTCTAGAATTTTGGGAGTTGTCTTTTGCTTTAAAATATCTCATTTGTTCAAAAACTTGTATATAGCTCACTTGGAAGAATGCATCTCCTTTTACCTCGACCGAGTTGGACCAAATTGTTGGAATCTGGGGTCGAACTATTGCTGCTAGATTTTTTTAAAAGCTAATCAGGAATGTTTTTTTATGCTCAATGGTGATAAAATTACTATAGTAAGTAGCAGGCTACTATTAGGAGTCACTTTAGTCTTGATACCATTACAAATTCAATATCATTTGGAACTTGAATCAAATTTGGAGCTTATATGTATAATTATAATCTAGGTTGTGTGGTTGAGGAGAGACAAGACGAGAGAGAAGAATAGAAGATGAATGTATAGAATCTTATTTACATTTAGTATCTAATTAAAATAAAAATCAAATCTCATTTATCTTTTAATAATGTGTAGATGATTGAGGAAGAATGATAGGTGGAACTAAGTTTGGGCCCAAGTGAAAGGTAAGCTCACAAATAACAGTTAATTCATATGGATTTTTTAATGTATATATATTTTGTGTTTTAAAGTTCTTAGAAAGCATGTCCACCACACAAACATTATGAATTAATATAAGAGGACCTATATATATTGATTCACTTTATATAGAAAACATATTGTGATATCAATAGACAATAGACTTTATATTTAGATAATAAGATGTTTTTTTTTTTTGTTAGTGTTGATGAAAGTTCAATGTGGTGGAGGGCGTAACGAAACATAGGAATCTGTCAAAACATTGTTTCTCCGACACTGCACAAATTCCATCTTTCTTCTCCCACTGGCCCAACACTAGTGCAGTTCTGGTGAGCTTCTTACCTCATAAGGTGCCAACGAAATTGTTTATTTGGATGACTAGAGCATTCTTTCGAATAGATAAGCTAAAATCATCATCAATTGTAATAAACCATACTTTTCTCATCAGTTTATTTAGTCTCTAATGAATGAACTCATAAAAATAATAGTATTTCAGCAAGATGCCATGCAATTGGATGGTAAAAAAAATGGTAAGAAATAAAGTGATAGAGAGATAGCATGATATCACATGTTGTGATATCAACAAACTTTATATTTGGATAATAAAATATTTTTTGTTAGTGTTGATTAAAGTTCAATGTGGTTATGATTTAAAGGTAAGAAATGAAGTGATAGAGAGATAACATGATTGAATGGTCAGAAAAATGGTTTGCGATGGACAACGAAGAACCGTGGAGTTGGAGCGTGGAGAATGTATCTTTATACATATTTCGGACATAAAGATTTTGGAATCCGAATATTGAAGTCTTATTTATAGACTTAAAATGTATGTTTTTGAGGTAGAACTTGTAATTAAGATTTGATCACTAAAAATTGTAGACTTTTTTAATAAGGATGCACATAAGAACCGTTCACTGAAAAACAAATTAAACTGTCATCTCAGGGGGACAAGCTCGTATAGCAGCTCTTGTTACAAAAGAGTAAGTTATGACAAAAAGAGTTATGTATATTTATTTATTTAAGATATAATCTAATATTTATAGTTAAACAGAATAAGAGTAGACTCCAAGCTTTTTACGATGCTCATACTAAAAATGGGATGTTAAACAACCCGGTAGCTGAAAAAAGATATGCAAGTGTTTTGTTGCTTAAAATCCAAAGTATATTATTATTTTTATTTAATCTTATATGGTTATCATTGAAAAATGCAGAATGCCTTGGTGCATGAGGTTGAGCAACGAAGTCAAACCGCAGAATCTTTAGCAAGTGGTGTCCCGATAGACGAGCGTGCTGTCTTTGAAAATGTAATAGGTCCTCGACGAGGACATGTAAAAGGCATTGGGTGTAAAGCTTCCGGATTATTGACTGCTAATAGTTATATTGAGGGGCAGTTACGGTCACCACAACAAACACAAGACAGATAAATTCTTTGTATTTATTTAGCAAAATTAGTTAATTAAATTGAATTCAAAGTCTCATAGACTTATGAATGCATATATGCTAATAGTTTGGTACTTTGATATATATATATAGGGTCAGGTTCTATGGGGTACCTGTATACATTGTGCACTTTGGGAACCTGTATGCACCGTTAGATCTTGAATTTTAATGGTTCAGATTGTAGTGGCAAAAGGATAATTAACGTGAAAATGGGTGCACGGGTGCATAACTCCTGGCGTGCGGAAGGGCAAAATCGGAAGATGCTTGAATTCTATAAATATTCTCCACTCCCCCACATCAGTCCCGCGATTTTAGCCATTTTCCATACTTGCTCTCTGCTCCGGATTTCGCTCAATATCCCTCAATCCATCTATACCCGAGAATCGCTCGTGCATAATCAAGGAGATTAAGTTTTGTTCTTCAAGTACACAAATAAAATGCATACGGTTCAAGGGTTTTCGAAGAAAAGGGAGAAAACCGCTGCACAAGTTCGAGCACTTTTTTTTTCTCCTTTGCTACTTCGATTATCTTGGTAAATGGAAATGAATGCTGCATAGTTCATGTTCATAGAAGTGTTTGTTTTACAATGTGATTCTGTATTTCATATTTGGGGGTTTTTTTATGCCCTAGTTTGAAACGTTTCGCTTTAGTTTATATATGTTGATGGTTCAATAGTTTAATAAATCGTAGTATTCTGTTTGGTTTATATATGTTGATAGTTTGAAATACATGTACTTTTGTAGCTTGGTTTATATATGTTAGTTTATATCATTTTGGTTAATTATTGTACTTATTAATTTGTGTAGGATACAAATCTTTTTGATGCGCTTCTTAGTAATCCGGAGTCTAAAGCTGGACTAGAAGACATGCTTAGATCAATCTCGACCCAAGCAACAATCGGTGGCAACAACGAGAGAAATTAGAGGGATGACAGAGACGATGGTGACGATGATGATGACAGTGACGAATAGTTTATTTTGTCTTCTTGGTGTAAAACGACTTATGATATTGTTGGAATAGGGATAATTGCGCAAAAAACCCCAAACTTGTCAGCCTTTTGTGATTAAAACCCCAAACCATTTTTCGTTACTTAGAAAATCCCGAACTAACTAAAAATATGTAAATCAAGGTTTTATCAATGGGTAACGGGTTGAAACCCGTTATTAATCTTACGTAAACCTGTAAATAACCAACGTGGAATAAACTTTAATCGTAGAAACCGGTTGCCAAGTATTACACATCATTTAAACCTCCGTTGATAATTTTTAATTGTAATTTTTAAACGAGATTACATCATCAATGAGTGTTTAAATGATGTGTAATACTTGGCAACCGGTTTCAACGATTAAAATTTACTCCACGTATGTTATTTACCGGTCCACATAGGATTAATAACCCGTTTCAAACGGTTACCTATCGATAAAACCTTGATTTACTGATTTTTAGTTAGTTTGGGGTATTCTATGCAACGAAAAATAGTTTGGGGTTTTAATCACAAAAAGCTGACAAGTTTGGGGTTTTTTGCGCAATTATCCCGTTGGAATATGATATTGTTGAATGATTTATGATAGTTAATGTATAACATTTTGAGCATTGTGATTTTGTTGGATGTTATTGTTGAATATAACGGGTTTTTATTTTTAAAAAAATTCTGGTTTTGAAAGGAAATCAGAATTTGTATCTAAAAATAATAATAAGGCATTAGATGCAACACAATAGAGGCAACGGCAGGCAATAATGGTAACATTAATAGGGGCGACTTATTAGTAGCGATAACTGAGCATTAGTGACGAAGTATTAGATGCGACATATTGTCGCCTCTAAAGCCTTTAGGGGCGACATTTTGGGTTATTAGGGGCGATTTTGTCGCCTCTATTGCCCTCAAACATTGTAGTGAATGTTATGTATGTTGAAATTCACAATTGAAATGTTATGTATGCTTTATTTTTTGCATGTATTAGTAAACATGTGTTACAATTAAATTAAGCTTTATGCTAGAAATAGATTAGATAAAAAAAAATCAAAAAAAATACTTTCTGGGACCAGGTTATTTAGTAATAAACCGGGCTATATGTAAATATTTTTTAGAGCTCTATTTTGATTGGACCCAGTTATATAATAATAAACCTAGTTCCATTTGAGTATTTATACAGTTTTATTTAATAAAAAACCAGGCTTTATTTAAAATCTGACCTGGTTAGATAACCAGATTTTATTTAGTTTTATAATAAAGTCATCCCCATCCAGGTCAAATAACCGGGCTCTACGTTTAAACCTGTTACCAAATAAGAGGTTGACGAAATTCATAACTTACTCATAGATAAATGACAAATTTAAATGATGGTTAGCAACCATTAAAAGATGAGAACTAAAATATTGCAGGTAGTCGTGTATATATAATTTTGACCGAACGTTTATATTTATTTTATAACGTCCAATGACCATTCCAAATATTTTGCAAACTTCATAGACTTACTTTTTATATTCTACTACTCATTTAATAACCAATAATTTTCATTAAATTATTAAATATGCTACAATAAGCCAATAATTGAAGGCTTGAAGCTTTAAAAAAATCACGTGGTGCTCACGTGCTCCCACCCCTCACCTAAAAGAGTGAAGGGAGTGGGCACCCCGCGTTGGAGCGGCCTTGCCACCTCAGCCCCAGGCCGCCGGGAACACCACCCCTGGTGTCCGGCCCCGAGCAAATGAGACCCTTCCCCGGCTTCAGCTCCCCGCGTCTCCCCGCTTCTTCACCCACCCCTCTTTCTTTTTCTTTTCTTTTTTTCTAACACAAAACACACACACTCCACTATTAATTATGTACTTTTCTTTTTCTTTTTTTTTTTCAACACAAACACACAGTATATATACACACATGTGTGTGTCTATATATATATATATATATATATATATATATATATATATATATATATATATATATTTTAGTTTTATAATTTCTTTATTTTTATTGTTGTTTTTTATTATAGTTTCGTAAATGTTTGTGTTTTTTTATTTAGCTTCGTAATTGTTATTTCGTTCGTTCGTAATTTTAATTTTAATTTAGACGGTTAGTTTGTATTTTTTTAATGTCCATTCGTAATTTTAGTTTTTATTTATTGTTTTCTTAATTAAAATGTTAAAAAAATTGTTTTCTTATGAAATTAATTATTTTAGTTTTAATAATTGTTTTCTTAATTAAAATGTTAAAAAAATTAAGAAAGATGGAAATGTTAAGAAAGATGGGTATTTCCTAGTTAGAAAGGTGGGGAAAGGTGGAGAGAGAAAAGCTGATGTGGTGCTGACGTGTACAGAAAGATGGATTTCGGGAAGCGGAGTACTCCCTTCACTCTAAATGGCCTGATCTAAACATTCCCTAGTCCCCACGTCCATAAATTTCTCTTTGGAAAAGCTGCGAAAATTTCTCAAGATCCCCGCCAAATCACAAGCATCAAACACCCATTGTTGCTATATATGCATATATGTAATTGTGTTTTTGTGTTTATGATTTCTGCGATATAGCTCCACAAAATCGATCAGCGTTTCGAAGATCATCTCTCCGACAGGAGAATCTTCTCCTCCGGCAGGTCTTTAATCTCTGAATTTAATTTGCTAATTTTATGTTACTAAAACGATCAGTTAATGGATCCTTTTTGTACCGTAAGTCTTTTTTATATGAGTGATTTATTGAGTTTGAACTGGTTTTAATCATCGTGGAAGAAAGTTTGATGTCTTTTTCTGGATTTTCTATATCTTGGAAGCTAATTATAAATTTTTTTTTTAAAATTTTGTATTCTGGATGTTTTTGCATATTGTTTAGAACAAAAATGATTGCTTATTTGCTTTAAAGTGCAGGGATATGTAAATTTTCGATGTTTTAGATTTCCATATAATTAATTAAGTTGAGGATTACGTTGTTAATGAATATTATCATGCAGTCCAGTGTACTGAAGTATAAAACATATTAAAGTTTTATAATTTTGGAGGAGTTCATAAGTTTTTAGTATTCAAGAAAATGGTTCATTTTATTAGAGATCGAAGTTTAGGATTTAAAACTATTTTCCAGAAAACCTTGTAAATTGAAATGGAAATCATGCACCTCAATTTTCACAATGAAAATGGCTCTGATATCATATAGAAAAAAGTGGGAAGACAAGCTCGAACCGAAATCAAAAATTGAATTACGCTACATAGATTTAGTGAACTGCAATAACTTATATATTATTATATTATATGAGATTTGGATGAATGAAATTTACAAGTGTTTTGAGTTATCTTTTAGTTTCTTCTATTTATGAAACAAATAAATGAACTGCAATTAAATTAGTAGCTATATATTTATGATTCTTTTTCTTTCATATTTATGTTGGAAGGTTTGTGTTGACTTATCCCAATTTGTCACATTGATGTTTTTCTTTATCTGCTTGTGTGGTTTTTTATTGTTTTTGAAAAAAATAATAATAAAGTTGTCTCAATTGTCAAATGTCAATTACATTCAAGTGTCAACTGTCAAGAACTTAATTTAGATCCGATACTCTTTAAAAGATTTTCTAACCATTTCCATTAAATGCAAATAAAAAAAAATATGGATAACCCACCCTCTACTCGTGTGCCCACACTGACCCGTCTCATGACCAACATGTATTACTGTAAATCGTGTAATCAGTGTTTATAGATTTCATATCTTTACCACGTGCTAAACTATTATCATGTGGAAAAGAAAGATATGCAAATCTACTGGTTCAGTTTGCACACTGTTAAGATGCAGCTAATGTCCTATTCGATTATTTGACTAGCTAATATGTTAGTCTTCAATTTTGGTCTTGTATAGGATGAGATAGTTCTGATACCAATTGTTGGGAAAGCCTTTCAGCGCTTTTAATAGCTGTACCACTTTTCAAGTCATGAAGGGGTGCTTTTTCAGCTTTACTCCTAGAAAACCTTCTGAAAGACAATCAAAGAGACGGGTGAAAACTAATGTTCGTCAGCATGAGGACCCAACAATTCTTGCTTCTCAAACAGCTTGTAAGTTCCATCATTTTCTTTACTCATGTTGTTCAATATTACCCACGTAGATTTGTATTTGTATTTGTATATTTGAAGTTCACATGTGTGATTCAATTCTCTTTAAAAAACATTTGATTTTAATTAGTTGGATATCTAAAGTCTCTAAAGATAACAATCACAAATTAAGGTATTTGGTTTCTCAGCCATGATTTACAATCCGGATGGTGGCGGTTTGGTTACTCTACTGTGTGAAGCAAATTGCACCTATTACACATATAGAAAATGACCATTGGTCGATTGCCAACATGAGTCTCCCCAATGATCCCACCCAACCTACGCCATCTTGTTTTTTCTTTTTGAATGGCAACCCTACCATCACTTTTTCTGTCTTGAACCGATAACCAATTGATTGGAAAAACGTACATCTTGGTACTGCTAGGGCAAACCATTCAGTTCCTTTGAACCGGCTCAATTAATATATATATATATATATATATATATATATATATAGGGCATTTTGTGTGTTTAAGACTTCTAATTTCTTAAAACTGGGTTGGTTGATGAATACTTTTAATTACTTGAAGATTATGATGATGATATAGCTTAAAAAATTTTTTGTCAATGATATTGATTAAACTTTTGTCCACTGATTATTTAAGTGAATTAATATATCTTATTTGAGTTGTTCTCTACAGTTAATGTGAGTGAAGTTGAAGCTCTATTTGAGTTATACAAGAGCATAAGTTGTCTTGTAATTGACGACGGACTAATTAACAAGGTAATAAATCCATGTCACGTACTACTTCTAACCAAGGTCATTCATTGACCATTCTTTCGATTCAATTCTACTACCAAACGTGCCTCAAACATGAGGTCTAGCTCTAAAATCTTATAATTTATCTACTATTGATCGATGATCAGTAGTATATACTAATTTTATGTTGCTACAACCTGTTCATTTTTACTTATAGACCTTGATTTTCACTATGTATATATCATATATGCATATTGAATATTGCAATTTTCACGGTATATGTGTTAATGTTTTTAAGATTAGATATAAATCAACACTTTGGAAGATTATATTGATAATGAAAGAGAGAGTTACAATAGAATTGAAAGGTTTTTGATATATCTAACTTTTGAACATTATATGTCTATTTATAGGCTTACAAAACTTAACAAGATTGTTTTACTTCACCTCTAAGTATTCTTGCTTGCTAAGCTACTTAGGAGGTAAGTTTCCTTAAAGGTTAAGTCTACTTAATAGTAGAACTTTCTTAACCACTAAGTTTTCTTCATGGTTAAGTTTTCTTAGTAACTAAGGTTACAAAATATCTTCATACTAAATAAACAAAACTTAAAGATACTAAATTCCAAAAACAATCTTAGATGCATTAACACTCCTCCTTAAGATTGTTGTTGGTAATCATTACTTGAGCCTTCAAATGATCTAACTTCATTCCAGTAAGTGGCTTTGTCAGCATATCTGCCAATTGAGCTTCGGATGTGCAATATTTCAACTTCACTTCTTTATTCTTCTCAGCTTCTCGGATGGCATGATACTTGACGTTGATGTGCTTTGTTCTTCCATGTTGCACAGGATTTTCTGCTATAGCAATAGCAGACTTGTTGTCACAAAAGATTATAGTTGGATCTTTTTGAGTTAGCTCCAAATCAGATAATATTTTTCTAACCCAAATAGCATGATTGACAGCAGCAGCAATTGCTATATATTCTGCTTCAGCTGTAGATTGTGCAACAACTTTTTGTTTACTTGAATTCCAACAAAAAGCTCCCGAACCAAGAGTGAAAATATAGCCAGAAGTACTTTTCATATCATCAATGCTTCCAGCCCAATCACTATCAGAATATCCTTCAAGTTTCACATCTTTGTTTCTTTCGAACATAATCCCGCAATCAAGAGAACCTTTCAAGTATCTTAGGACTCTCTTTGCAGCTCCCAAATGATAAGTAGACGGTGCTTTCATAAATCTAGATAGAAAACTAGCTGCATATGCTAAGTCCGGTCTTGAGATTGTCAAATATAATAAGCTTCCAACAATACTTCGGTAAGGCGTTGGATTAACCAACATTTCTCCATCATCTTTAGATAACTTACAATTCAAAACAAGCGGTGATGCAACTTGTTTGCAAGAAAGCATGTTAAATCTTTTGAGCATATCACTTGCATACTTTCTTTGTGAGATATGAACACCATCGGACTGTTGTTTTATCTCCATGCCAAGAAAATAATTTACCAGCCCTAAATCTGACATATCAAATTCAAATTCCATTTGCTTCTTAAACTTCATAATAAGATCATCATTGCTTCCGATCACAAGCAAATCATCAACGTAAAGAGAGATAATTAACTTATCTTGAGAGTTGAATTTCTTTACGTAAAGAGTTGACTCACTTGAACTCTTCTTGAAGTCATGATTTAGTAAATGAGCATCGATCTTAGCATACCAAGCTCTAGGTGCTTGTTTTAGACCATAAAGTGCCTTGTAGAGTCTGTATACCTTTTCTTCTTGTCCAGTTACTTCAAAACCTTCAGGTTGATTTACATAGATCTCCTCCTCAAGTTCACCATTGAGAAATGCAGACTTGACATCAAGATGGTGAATTTTCAAATTACGTTGAGCAGATACAGCTAACAATAACTTGATAGTATCATGACGAGCAACCGGAGCAAAAGTATCTCCGAAATCTACACCGGGAATTTGAGAATACCCTTTTACTACTAGTCTTGCTTTGTGCTTGTGAATTGAACCGTCAGGATGATATTTAGTTCTGAACACCCATTTCACACCTATTGCACTTTTCCCTTCTGGCAAGTCAACAAGCTTCCAAGTGTTATTTTTCTTGATCATTTCAAGTTCAGACTTCATGGCTTTAATCCATTCATCGTGTTTTACGGCATCTGTATAGCTTGCAGGCTCTATATCAACAACATTACAAGACTCGTAGACATCAGCAAGTGTTCTTGTTCTTAACACATCAGTGTCGGTTGTGTCTTGAATATCAAATTCTGGTTCATTGACTTCATCGATAAACGTGTCATCTTGTGTACTTGAACCACCAACTTCATGCCTTTTAACTTTGTTCATATTCCAATCCCAATAGGCTCCTTCATCAAATATCACATCTCTGCTTATTGCAATTTTGCTATCCATGAGATCATAAATTCTATATCCTTTTGATTCTGTTGCATAACCCAAAAAGATACCTTTTCTAGCTTTTTCATCAAGCTTTGACCTCTTGACATCTGGAATATGGTAATAACAGATAGACCCAAAAATCTTTAAGTGTTTGATCGAAGGTTTAATACCTGACCAAGCTTCAATTGGAGTCTTATCACTTACGGCTTTTGTTGCTAATCGGTTGAGCAAATACACTGATGTAGCTACAGACTCAGCCCAAAATGTTTTTGGTAATTTCTTTTCATAAATCATTGATCTCGCCATCTCCATAACAGTTCTATTTTTTCTTTCAGAAACTCCATTTTGTTGTGGTGAGTATGGAACTGTAACCTGATGTATTACTCCTTGCTGTCGAAGAAAATCTTCAAACTCATTAGAAGTGTATTCTCCACCATTGTCAGTTCTGAGAATACGCAAAGTATTTCCACTTTGCACTTCGACAAGTTTCTTGAAATTCTTGAATGTTGAAAGAACTGAAGCTTTGCTGCTAAGAAAATAAACCCAACACATTCTTGTATAATCATCAATGAAAAGTACAAAGTACTTGTTGCCACTGCAGGATGATGTAGACATAGGACCACAAATATCAGAATGCACAATCTCTAGTTTTTGTGTGGCTCTTGTTACACTATATTTTGAAAATGGCAACCTGTGACTTTTTCCCAATTCACAACCTTCACATTTAGAATCAACTTCAGTGATGGCAGGCATATCATTCACCAACTGAGTAGTATGCATGTGCTTGAGCGTTCTATAATTGAAGTGACCAAATCTTTTATGCCATTTCAAACTATCATCTTCCGTAATAGAAAAAGCACTAGCATTTGCAACATCAAGCTTCAAGTAGAAACCATTATTCACCATATCAAGCGTAGCTACTTTGGAACCAGCAGCGTTCAAAATAGAGCAACAAGAATCTTTAAAATTCACGCTATAGCCGTTTTTCGTCATTTGCGGCACACTTAATAAATTTTGATCAAGTTCAGGAATATACAAGACATCAGAGATGTATTTGGTACCTTGCTTTGTGTTAACAGCAATAGTGCCTCTTCCTTTAGCTTGAACAACTTCTCCATTTCCCAACTTTACTCTAGTGTTGACTGCTGTATCAAGACTTGTAAAGAAGGAAGGATCTGGAGTCATATGGCTTGTACATCCACTATCCACTAGCCATGTAAGATCCTTTGAACATATGTCAACATGTGATGCCATGAACAAGTGCTCATCTTCTTTGTTGTTCTCTTCTGAAACATTTGCTTGCTGAAGTTGATGTGAATGTCCTTGATTTTTCTTTGCTCTACAATATTTTTCAATATGCCCAAACTTTTTGCAAAAGTTGCACTTAAAGTTTGGTTTATCTTTGAACCAACAATCGGCTTCTTGATGGTTTGTGTTTTGACAAATTTTACAAGGAGGAAAATTACATTTCTTTGATGTTGAAGAACTTTGTGAGGTAGTAGAGCCTTTGTTCCCCTTGTTGAAATTTCTTCTCTTGTAATTATTCTGCTTTGTACTTTCAGTCTTGTTATTTCTTTGAGATGCTTGAAAAGCACCTTCAATTTTTCCTTCTGATCTTACAGAAACTCTCTGCTCTTGAGCTTCGAGCTTGCTTGTTAGCTCAGAAATTGTAAGCACACTAAGATCACAAGACTCTTCAATAGCAGAAATTTTAGCTTCAAATTTTTGAGGAACGCTTATCATCATTTTCTCCACTACTTTTTGCTCTTTCACGTCTTCACCTTGTAACCTCATTCGATTAACCACATCCATCATTCTTGCTGAATAATCTTTGACAAGTTCATCATCTTTCATTTTCAATAATTCAAACTCTCTTCTGAGAGTTAATAATCTGACAGCTTTTACTCTATCAGTACCTTCATATGTCTCTTGGAGTTTGTCCCACACTTCTTTTGGTGTCTCCAAGTGCATGATGGAGGTGAAAATTTGGTCAGCAAGTCCTGATTGCAAACAGGTAAGTGCCTTGTCTTTTTTCAGCAATTCTTCTTCATAAGATTTTAATTGAGCAATCGTTGGATTTGCTCTAAGAGCTGGAGGATCTTCACCAGTCTCTACAACCTTCCATAACCCTTGAGACTTCAAATACGTCTTCATTTTGACTGCCCAAATATGATAGTGCAATCCAGAAAATATTGGAATTGCAAGAGCAGCTGAACTAGATGCCATGTCTAGTTAATTCTCAAGTGTTTCACTCCCTCTCGTGTTTCTCTCAAGTAAATCACACGGCCCCTTAAGAAGTGGGCTCTGATACCACTGTTAATGTTTTTAAGATTAGATATAAATCAACACTTTGGAAGATTATATTGATAATGAAAGAGAGAGTTACAATAGAATTGAAAGGTTTTTGATATATCTAACTTTTGAACATTATATGTCTATTTATAGGCTTACAAAACTTAACAAGATTGTTTTACTTCACCTCTAAGTATTCTTGCTTGCTAAGCTACTTAGGAGGTAAGTTTCCTTAAAGGTTAAGTCTACTTAATAGTAGAACTTTCTTAACCACTAAGTTTTCTTCATGGTTAAGTTTTCTTAGTAACTAAGGTTACAAAATATCTTCATACTAAATAAACAAAACTTAAAGATACTAAATTCCAAAAACAATCTTAGATGCATTAACAATATGCAGGAAGAATTCCAGCTAGCTTTATTCGAGAACAGAAAGAAAGATAATCTATTTGCAAGCAGGGTATGATTCTACATTTATTTTCAAGTCTGTTTGGTTTTTGTAACGTTAGAAGGTAATCCAATTACACTCAAAAGATAGGTATACAATTGCAGCGGCCGATCTTGAATATTATAGCCTTGGGGGCAAAAAACTTATATAAATATATTGCCGACGGAAGCAGAGAGAAACTCTGCGCTCACATAGCATAAGTTTAGCCGTTCAAAAATAAACATATTCGCATCTTTGCTCATATGGCACAATCACAGCCGTTGAAAATCAAGAAAAGTAAAGATAAGATAACAAAGTTGTTGTAAATCAAAAATATAAGGATAAAATCAAAATAGTTAGAAAAAGTCATCAAAATTATCTATTAATTGATTATTTTCAAACCTAAAACTACTTTGAGATAATATATTATGAACGATTACATATAACAAACTTTGGGATAACATATATTATTATCGATTACCATATATAGATGCAGAAAGTTTTTGTCATATATTCCAAAACTTGAATAGAATAAATGACAAATATGATTTTTAATTTTTGCAATGTAGTATTCTTATCATGATAAATACATAATATATAATTTATGTTTATTAATTATTTTTATTAGATTTTTTGTGACGGATTAACTAATATATTTTTTATAAAAATTAAATAGTAACTTAAAATCATAAATATAGAAATATGACTACATTATTCATAAAAGATTAAACATTATTAACACTAAATTATAATAACTAAATTTAGATGTAAAATAATTATAGTTAACATAAAAAATCTAATAATACAGATTCCGTTTGAAAAAAATATATTTCAAGTAACTAAGAATCAAAAATTAGAAACCGAAAAATACGTTGTTTTGATTTTTTTGTGAAAATGTGATAACAACTGTATCAGAATATAGATTAAAAAAACATCAAACATAATTATGTATTCAGTGTTCTATAAAACATTATATATTAAAAGGTGATGAGTAAAAAAATAAACTATATAAAACTGATGATATACTAGGTTATTACCCATGTATTACATGTGTTAACTTTAGAAATTGATATTTATATATATATATATATAATAATTATATGAATAATAAAATTTGCTTGATTTTAGTTAGTTAGTTATTAAATTAATCCATATTAGATTTACATAGATTTGATTTGCTTTAAAATTTAAAAATAAAATCAGTAAATGACGTGGGAAAAGGAGAGAGCGACATGTGGCAAATTAAATGAGAGGATGTCATGTGACAAATTAAATGAGAGCTTGTCATTTGGCATTTAGTTACTCTTTTAATAGTATAGATAGATTATATAAAATATTTAAAAAATTGAGATTTAGATAAAAACATAAAAGAAATAATTGAGGTGGTTGACACTATTTGTTTAGAATTAAAAAATAATTAGCCTGTTATTTCATAAATACATACATAGAAAAATAATAATTTACACAAATAATAAATATATTGATAAACAAATTTGATAACACAACGATTTTAGTGGATTTTCTAGTTAGATAAAATATGTGTGTGGATGATTACATATCTTAAATGTGATTTTATTAAGACTTATGAAGTTCTTAATGATTAATTCTTTTATTTGAATGCACATTTATAATTTATTTGCTTTAAAATTTTATTATTATAAAATTATGTGTATAACATATCGTACTTGATGGTTTACACGTAGGTATTTGTGTATATATTATAGATAGTGAATTGATGTATTTTAAAGTTATCGTGTACGGTAATGATATTTGTTATAAACTTCATTTTAATAAACATTTTTTGAAATATTTATTAGTCTTCCAATCAACACACAAATATTATAACAAGTGCTTCTAGATCTCATATATAAATACATGAATGTAATAATAGTATTGATCGTGAAATGATATTTGTTCATCTTAAACAATATGGTTTTTTTTTTTTTATAAAAAGTAATATATGTTGAATGATTGCTAAATTAGAACCTTATCTTAGATTTAAACATTTCGAGCAACACAAGTTTAATTATGTCACTAGTTTATCTTAGACATAGAGACCTTTGAACGCAAAAAATCATCCAAAAATAACAAAACCATCATTAGTCAACATCTTAATGTAATATAACGATAAAGGGCTAATTGCTAAATATAGAAACAACTTTATGCATTTTTAACATTTATAGCAACATTATTTATTTTTTATCGTTAATAGCATCAACTTTTACATTTTTTATCATTTATAGCAAAACTTAAAAAAAGTTGTTGCTATAAATGATAAAAAGAATACAAAAGTTATTGCTATTAAGGATGCAAAATACAAAAGTTGGTATTATTCATATGAAAATACAAAAGTTGATGCTATTAGTGACAAAAAAATAAATAATGTTATTATAAATGATAAAAAATCAAAAAGTTGTTACTATTTTTAGTAATTGACCCTAACCATAAACAAAGAAACAATTTACAAAACAACAAGACGATGAATATATAAATTGGAGGAACAACAATACCATAAAATAAAGATATGAAAGTAAGAATCAATTAGTGTCATTAACTAGTATTCATTAATTTAACGACTGTACAATTAATTTACCAAACCCAACCAAACAAATTTACAACAAAATATGCTCATCAATTAACAAAAAAAACATCATAACTATGAATTATTAAAATGAAAAAAAAAATTCAAATTAAGTTACCAACGGAACTCTAGCTACACAACTATTTATCAAATCATTAAATTCATAAAATTTCAATAAATAACACTTATTAAAATCTATATTGTACGTAAATTTAAAAACTATCTTTTGATTTAAAAATAAAGTGTTGGGGTTTTTGTTAATTGTACTCGAGTGAGTAGCAGATCAGAGGAGGAGAGTCGATTTTGAAGAAGGGTGAACAAAACGTGTCAGGTTAAAGACATCAAAATTGAGCTGGACAGTTGAGCTTATTATTAACCATACAGGGCCTTTTGAAAAAACAACCGACCGCAGAAATTACTAATAGACTCTTCTATAGTAAATTGGCAAAACATTGGCCCCCTCCCCCTTTGGGCTATGTAGGTCCGCCCCTATACACACCCTTTTCTATCATGAGCTGAATTTGTTGACTAGGTCACACGAAGGGATAAAGCAAGGGTTATATATCTGAGATAGGGGACGATTTAGAACTAATGACAAGCATGATAATAAAAAGTAAAGTAAATTATAGAAATGGTCAGTGTGATTTGTTCAAACTTATGGGAACGGTCCCTCAACTTTTAAAGTTGTAGTGACAGTCATTCAAACCACTTTGCGCTTGCAGAATTGATCTTTCTATTTTTAATATTTTTAAAAATGTCGATTTTGTCATCCTCTCAATTACAAGTTTGGTAATTTTAATTTTGATCAATTTTCTTGATTTTTGATTTTTGATTTTAAATTTGAAATATAAATTAAATAAATTATGATTTAATTCATTATTAAATATATTATTATTATTATTCTCATTATTATTATTATGATTATTATTATTAATTAATCGTATTTATTTTGTAATTTAGACCTATATTTATTTACTAAAAATTATTTTTATTGATATGCTTAATTAGTTTATTTATGCATCTTTTTATGTGTAACACCCTCTCCGATCCCGGAAATGTCACGTCAATACAATACACAGGTGGCATATCTCAATAACTCAGTTACACATATGTCATAGGATAACTCAGAATCACTATTAATTTAAACCTTTCACATAAACACTATTAACATATAATCCGCTAGATTACAACACCCCAGGATACTAACATGAACATCACAGATCCGATCATTTTACAAAACTAACACAAAGCTTCCCGGATAATCCTCGATCCCAGATCAACAAGCACGGCTACTGATCCCGTCACTGATACCCTGAACATGGTAGACTCGAATACGTAAGCTCGGAAGCTCGTGAGTACTCGAGGGTTAGACTCTGCACAGTAACACATAACATGCATACACGTAGCACATACACACAGCACAAGCTCTATCTCTGTCCCTGGCAATCAACATCATAACGCAGGTATGAACACACAGCATGAGATCCGAAGCCCTGCACACAATATCACTGAGGGGGACCCTTCCCCAGCTAACGACCGTGCGCACCGGTGGTTAGCCACAACCCTGTAGCACGGGCGCGAACCGGCTACAAGCCCTGCCGTGTATACACGCTCCAAGGACTGTTAGGGACAGTCAACCCGCGCGATCACACATCGTGAATCACCGTCCGTATGGAACTCATCACGGACCCCAGACTAGATCTCATCTCATGCACATATATCACATATGTAAGAACAGAATCATACCTGACGTCCACGTCCCTGTCTCGTACACAGTATAGCATAATATACACAAATAACACGGTACAACTCAGAAAATGGAGCGCTCGTTTGGAAAAGACTCGGGTACTCACCTGACTGTCAGACAATCCGCCTCAATCCCTAACTCTACGATCTCTGATTCGGCTCACCTCGCGGTCGGCTCGTCCCTGCAATCATACGGATCTCAACAATTAATCTCAATCCCAGCCAATACATATAACCGACTCACAATGATCCCATATCCAACACGGACTCAAACAATCTCAATAAAACCCACGAACTCCAATCAACATATAAAACAAACCCAAACACGGCCCCTTTTATCGAATTGAACTCGACACATAATCCCAACCGGATCCCGAAGACCCAACCGAAACCCGACCTCAAAATCCCGACGAGACTCAAAACTCAACCTTAATACACTTACAAAACTCAGCTCGATAGTCCCGAAGGAACCCGACACCAATTCGACCCAAAGCCCTCTAATGAGATTCAACTCAGATTTTCACTGCAGGCTACCAGTCGCGCCGCTAACCCTCTGTAGGTCGCGCCGCGACGAAGCGAAACCCTGAACCCTGACCTGCGATTTTCAGCTCTGCCCAGGAGTAATACTCCTCAATACACGAATTACAGCTCTCAATTAACCCACACAAACACTATATACATGGCTTTACAAACTCAGAAACCATTACAACACTTCTCATATGCACAACCCAAATTAAAGCCACTAGATTGAGATTCACTTACCTCTTGACCTTCAAGAACACAAAGAGAAGGAAGAACACAAGGTTTCAGCAACAAAAATCTGGATTTGGAGAAGCTTTCTGCTACTATCACATACACACACATCACACATACTGATTTCACACACACGCATACGTTTCTAATGAAGAAGGAAGGAAAAGAAGACACGTATATATGTTTATCTCTAATTTGGCCGGTCCCGAACCCATTAACCCGAACCCGATATCGCATTTTCACAATTAATATCCTTTTAACCCATTTAATTCCACGAACCCAAATATGTAATTAATCCACTAATCTTATAACTCGGAGACACGTAACCCATAAAGCCGACACGTTTAATCCACTACTCGGGATCTCATTGGCCCAACACGATAATAATTATTTAAATATCCACTAAAATAATTCCACGCAATTGTCTCGAAATTGGGATGTTACAAATCCTCCCCTCTTAAAGAGATTCCGTCCCCGGAATCTATCGCAAGTCCGCTCGCAAATGCACATCCCTAAGTCAAATCCTCGAAAATATTGACTCGAAATTCTTGATATAATTATCAACAACTCGGTTGAATTCGCATTTGAACTCTGGATGGCACAATCATCACTAATACACGTCTTCACTTCACAGTTAGTCAATCCACTAATAGCTCAATTAAATCCCCTAATTCACATATCAGCAACTGATAGATCCTCTATTCACAGAGTCTTCATGTGGCGTTACCTCATAAGCCACTGGATCCACATATCATCTCAATCCATCGATCTTCATTTTCTTTCATCACATGCTCGCATAGCTTTATACAAATCATCCACCAACACAACACATAAAGACATCTCCATCGAAACACTAAACGCAAGCTTATAAACATGATTGAACTCACAAGGGATTAAATCCATTCTCAATAGGTTAATCCACTATCACAACAGGACTCTCAACTCTTTTTACCACAACAGATAAACGCATCTCATAAAACGCAACTTCATAGATATGGATAGCACACACAAGAATTTAAATCCACTATCAATATGATAATCCATTATCAGAAGGATCAATCCACTAGCACATCGCAAACACATTCGCAATAATTGCTCGTATAACTCACATAACCCAATAAGATTAATCCACTAACATAGCACAATGCCCAATCCCAGAACTCTGATAACCCATCTTACCACAATATATCCCATTCTCACACACATACCCAGATATAACAATCCCATATAGCCCATACACAACCATTCCACACCTCTGTCACTGAGCCACATAATCACAAACACAACAAAGCAGTCACACGCAACTAAACACATACACTTATCACAGACATAGCCCAATAATCCGCCCCACATCTGACACATACTCAAAGTAAGCTCAGAAAACATACCCGAAATCATATCAGCAGCATCTCGAGCTTCCTCTGCAGTCGCCTGAAAAACCCGACCCCGCGCCCTGGAATCATGACGACTGGATGACGACGGTTCCGCTCTGGCCCCACTAGAAATCGCACCCTGCACCGCTGGTCCCGACTCTGGACAATCTCGCACTCTGTGCCCCGGCCTCCCACAATGAAGCACAACGGCTCTGGGACAGTACACGTGGCGGCAGCATGCCCACGCTGACCGCATCGAAAACACCTGGGCACACACGACCCACTATGGCGATGGTGGCATCTCGGGCACTCCCGATCTCCAACCGAACTGTCTCCCCTATCGCCTCCATCTCGAGGCCTCTGCCCTACGCTGCTCTGACTCTGCCCTGTATACCGCGAACTCTGTCTCTGACTCTGACTATCTAATCGCTGGCTCCGCCCCGGCCCACTCGACCTCCGCTCCCTATCCCTGTCTCTGTCTCTGTCCCGATCTCGTCTGTCTCTTGAACTCTGTCCCGAATGCCGCTCTCTGGAATCGTCTCTGGAATGCCTCCGATCTCTCAAGGACCGCTCAGGAGTCCTCGCACGTCGACGCTGAGAAGATGGCTCCTCCCTCTGCTTGGCTATCTCCCGCTCCCTTATGCGGGCCATCTCTAATGCTCTGGCAAAAGTAGAAGACTCGTGCATCCCAACGAACTCTCTGATATCCGCTCGCAGTCCATCAACAAACGCATCGATTCTTCGCTGCTCAGTGGCGACGTAATGAGTTGCAAACTGGGAGTACTCATTGAACCGGTCCACGTACTGCTGCACCGTCATCTCTCCCTGCTGTAGGTAAAGGAATCGCCGCTCCATCTCTCGCCTCTCGTCTCTCGGGATGTACTGTAGCTCGAACACACCCCTGAACTGATCCCACGTCATTGCATACGTCGCAGAAGATGTCATCGCTGACTTTATAGACTGCCACCACTGTGACGCCCCTCCCCTCAACAGATAGGTCGCATAACCGACCATATCTCTCGGCTCCACGTCCGCAACTCTAAAGGCAGCCTCCACCTCACGCTCCCATGTCATAGCCATCCCTGGCTCACCCCCGCCTCTAAACTCTGGCGGGTTCCCGGTTATGAAATCCTTAAACGAACCTCCTCGCCGAGACGTAGATGAAGAAGCACCCATACCCGTATCCGGACCACCCCCAGCACGTGGTCCCATACCCTGATCATGTTCCCGCTCCTGCTCTCTCTGCTGCCTGTAAAACTCAGTCAATACCCCCAGAAGCTCTGACTTGCGAATGAACTCGTCCCTTGCCGGCTTGCCCGCGCCGGATCCCTCGCCCTAATCTGCCATGACTATCTGCACAAACCGGAACAATTGAGAACCATAAATAGATCACCCAGCGTTATACACTAAGCCAGGTTAGTTGATTCCACTAAAACCAATCGCAATGGATCCCCCACGGATCGAAACAAGGTTTAAGTTAAGCATCCACTAATGATACTCAGACTTCAAACCACAAGCTCTGATACCATGCTGTAACACCCTCCCCGATCCCGGAAATGCCACGTCAATACAATACACAGGTGGCATATCTCAATAACTCAGTTACACATATGTCATAGGATAACTCAGAATCACTATTAATTTAAACCTTTCACATAAACACTATTAACATATAATCCGCTAGATTACAACACCCCAGGATACTAACATGAACATCACAGATCCGATCATTTTACAAAACTAACACAAAGCTTCCCGGATAATCCTCGATCCCAGATCAACAAGCACGACTACTGATCCCGTCACTGATACCCTAAACATGGTAGACTCGAATACGTAAGCTCGGAAGCTCGTGAGTACTCGAGGGTTAGACTCTGCACAGTAACACATAACATGCATACACGTAGCACATACACACAACACAAGCTCTATCTCTGTCCCTGGCAATCAACATCATAACGCAGGTATGAACACACAGCATGAGATCCGAAGCCCTGCACACAATATCACTGAGGGGGACCCTTCCCCAGCTAACGACCATGCGCACCGGTGGTTAGCCACAACCCTGTAGCACGGGCGCGAACCGGCTACAGGCCCTGCCGTGTATACACGCTCCAAGGACTGTTAGGGACAGTCAATCCGCGCGATCACACATCGCGAATCACCGTCCGTATGGAACTCATCACGGACCCCGGACTGGATCTCATCTCATGCACATATATCACATATGTAAGTACAGAATCATACCTGACGTCCACGTCCCTGTCTCGTACACAGTATAGCATAATATACACAAATAACACGGTACAACTCAGAAAATGGAGCGCTCGTTTGGAAAAGACTCGGGTACTCACCTGACTGTCAGACAATCCGCCTCAATCCCTAACTCTACGATCTCTGATTCGGCTCACCTCGCGGTCGGCTCGTCCCTGCAATCATACGGATCTCAACAATTAATCTCAATCCCAGCCAATACATATAACCGACTCACAATGATCCCATATCCAACACGGACTCAAACAATCTCAATAAAACCCACGAACTCCAATCAACATATAAAACAAACCCAAACACGGCCCCTTTTATCGAATTGAACTCGACACATAATCCCAACCGGATCCCGAAGACCCAACCGAAACCCGACCTCAAAATCCCGACGAGACTCAAAACTCAACCTTAATACACTTACAAAACTCAGCTCGATAGTCCCGAAGGAACCCGACACCAATTCGACCCAAAGCCCTCTAATGAGATTCAACTCAGATTTTCACTGCAGGCTACCAGTCGCGCCGCTAACCCTCTGTAGGTCGCGCCGCGACGAAGCGAAACCCTGAACCCTGACCTGCGATTTTCAGCTCTGCCCAGGAGTAATACTCCTCAAATACACGAATTACAGCTCTCAATTAACCCACACAAACACTATATACATGGCTTTACAAACTCAGAAACCATTACAACACTTCTCATATGCACAACCCAAATTAAAGCCACTAGATTGAGATTCACTTACCTCTTGACCTTCAAGAACACAAAGAGAAGGAAGAACACAAGGTTTCAGCAACAAAAATCTGGATTTGGAGAAGCTTTCTGCTACTATCACATACACACACATCACACATACTGATTTCACACACACGCATACGTTTCTAATGAAGAAGGAAGGAAAAGAAGACACGTATATATGTTTATCTCTAATTTGGCCGGTCCCGAACCCATTAACCCGAACCCGATATCGCATTTTCACAATTAATATCCTTTTAACCCATTTAATTCCACGAACCCAAATATGTAATTAATCCACTAATCTTATAACTCGGAGACATGTAACCCATAAACCCGACACGTTTAATCCACTACTCGGGATCTCATTGGCCCAACACGATAATAATTATTTAAATATCCACTAAAATAATTCCACGCAATTGTCTCGAAATTGGGATGTTACATTATGTATTCAATTTATTTATTAAATTTTATTTATTTATATTTTATTGGTTAAAATATTTGTATAATTCTATTATTTATACTTTTCCATCAAACTATTGCATTCCGTTAATAAATTTTGATTTTTTATAAATTTTACTTTAAATTTCTTAATTCATTACGTTTTGATTTAAGTTTACTAGTTTATTATTTTTATTTAAATATTTTTCTATGCTAATATGTTTTTATTTAAATTTATTATTTTATTTGTTTGGGTTCAAATATTTTCTATGCCAGTACGTTTTGATTTCAATTTATTTTTTTATTTGTTTTGATTTATATTTTTGCTACGTTAATACTTAAGTAAAATTAACAAAATATTTAAGTGGAAACGTATAAAACATATTTTGATTTAAGTGACTATAATATTTTAGTCTTTTTGAATTACAAGTTTGTACATTAATATGTTTTATTAGTTTTCACTTAAATATTTTGTAATTTTCACTTAAGTATTAACGTAGCAAAATTTTAAATCAAAACAAATAAAATAATAAACTGAAATCTAAATGTACTGGCATAATAAAATATTTTAATCCAACAAATATAATAATAAATTTAGGTAAAAATTAACATATTAGCGTAACAAAATATTCAAATCAAAAATAATAAATTAATAAACTTAAATCAAAACGTAATGAATTAGTAAATTTCAATCAAAATTTACATCAATTCAAAATTTATTAACATAATGAAATAGTTTGATAGAAAAGTATAAATAATAAAATTATACAAATAGTTTAGCCAGTAATATATAAATAAGTTGAATACATAAAAAGATGCATAAATAAACTAATTAAGTATATAAATAAAAAAAAATTTTTAGTAAATAAATATAGATTTATTTTACAAAATAAATAGGTATAATTAATAATAATAATAATAATAATAATAATAATAATAATAATAATAATAATAATAATAATATATTTGATATGAATTAAATCATAATTTATTAAATTAATATTTCAAAAACAAAACCAAAATAAAAATTAAGATAAATGAATAAAATTGAAATTACCAAACTTGTAATTGAGAAAAAGGCAAAATCTTCATTTTAAAAATGAAGAGAAGTAAAAATGAAGCACTTTATGGTTACTAGCTTATTTATGTAATTGTTAAGCGTTTTCTAAATGGTTTCAAAATTTCATGTGCAGATATTTGATCTTTTCGACGTGAAACACAAGGGGTATATAGATTTTGGTGACTTTGTTAGGTCACTTAATGTTTTCCACCCTAAAGCATCAAAAGAAAACAAGATTAGTTGTAAGTTAAATCAAAACATTAGAAGATTGTAATGCCCTAGTAACCATCAATAACCATATATAATTAATGTCATTTGTTCTCTTTCAGTTTTGTTCAAGCTTTATGACATACATGAAACAGGATTCATCGAGCGCCAAGAGGTATGCATGTACAACTTTTACATTTTAAATTTAAACATATATATTTTCTTTACATTTCTTTTGTCATGATGAACATGGAGATGTTGGTTAGCTTTTGATTTTATTCCTTTGTGGTTAGCTCTTGATTGTAGTTTATACATCATAGTCTCAAATATATATAAGGTCATCTCCGATCTCCTTCATTTCTTCATCTTTAATTAAATATGAAAGAAATATAGAATATTTTAAGCATATTCTACCTTCAAATTATCTTTAACTACAACCATATACTTAGGGATGAATAGCATCCCATCATATTTGAAGAAAACTATTCATTCCTTCAAAAACATTCTTCATACTTGAAGAAATGAAACACTGTCATTGGAGAAGTCATTTGTCCTTCAAACTTCAAAGTTCAAATTTGAAGGAAAAATTGGATTAGAATGAACCCATTGGAAAGGGCCTATGGGTTTAAATGTCTGAAATTGATTTTAATAACATACAAGATGACTTTAGAGGTTTTAAGAAATTTGTTTTACTCTTAAAAAGAAGAGATTTACTTCATACGTTTTAAGATCTTAAATAAAATAACTTAACAAGCAATCATAAGGTCAAACGATCTTATATTAAGACTAAAATAAAATTTAGACTTAAACAAACTATTGTCCTCATATAAATAATTAGGGATGAGCATTTGGACCAAAAAAACTGGCCGAACCAAAAAAACCCGAAAACCGGACCGGACCAAACCGTTATTAATGAAATTGGTCCGGTTTCGATTTCTTTAAAATCACTATTTTCGGTTTTTAGTTTACCGGGTTTGGTCCACCGGTTTTCGGTTTTTAACCCGGCCCAAACCGGAATTTAAACTTTATGTTATCAATTTGAAAGTTTATGTTATATTGTTATTTTTTGTAGTCCATAAAGAAACAAATTTTCTAAGTATTATTTCTAAATCATATAAAAAGTATATGTAATAGCTATTGAGCTCTTTCGTAAATATATAAACATGTAAAAGTCTTTTAACGATGTAAATATTCTTTTATAGAGATAAAGTATAAAGAACTTAATATAAGTAAGGTATGTTTGATATTTTATTTTGTTCAAAGGAAATGTGATAAACTTGATAATTTCGTAAAAAGAAATAGTTGAGGAAGAAAAATAAACAAAACATTAAAACATCTATAAAACTTGTACTGGTTCCAACCGGTTTAGGAACCAAAAAAACCGGACCAAAACCGGACCGGACCAAACCCGTATTACAAATTGGGCCGGTTTTCGGTTTTCTTATTTCCCTAATTTCGGTTTTTGGTTTTTTTTCCGGTCCGGGCTGGTTTGGTCCAAATGCTCATCCCAATAAATAATCATATCCAAAAGTATATTCATGAAATTCAAATTCTATACATAAATGGAATGTGGGATATGCACTACAATGGATTTCAGAATGACTTAGAATCAGCATAGAACATGCTCATGGGCATCGATCTTCACTATTTGTAACGTTTGCAGGTTAGGCAAATGTTAATTGAATTGCTAAATGAGACTGACTTGAAGCTGGATGATGAAATCATCGAGAAAATACTCGATAATGTAAGTTTATTTTCACAACCTCATCCTCAAGGAAAAGCAAGTACCAATATGGTGAAAATCAAACAGAAAAACGCCTTCTTTATACATGTTTTGTAGTTTCGTTTGAAGCATGCAACGTACCAATATTAGTATTTTTCCAATTTCTCGAGTAGACATTTTCAGAAGTAGATGAAGATTGTGATGGAAAGATTAACCAATCAGAATGGAACAGTTTTGTTGATCGAAATCCATCTTTATTGAACGTTATGACCCTTCCCTTTCTAAGGTATGTATGCACCATACCATAGAATTACGATTTTTCTTATGCACACTCTTCCCGGCCTAACCATATGGTCTTCACTATTAAGTTGAAATAAAGATTCCTACCATGCAGGGAAATTACAACTTCTTTTCCAAGTTTTGTGTTCAATTCTGAAGTTGAGGATATTACAATGAGACATGTCGATCAACAAAATTAAGGGTGGAAATTAATATTCATCAAATTTGAAGAATGGTGGAATCATTAATTCTAATAGTACGTTGCCAAAATACGTAGCCAAGAAGCCTTCCTAATCTATAAGGTTGTCTTGTTATGCGTTGCAGCAGTCTAGATTTGGTTTAACATGCTACTAGATTAATACCCATGTATTACATGGATTGATGTAAAAGATTTGTTATAATTAAATATTAATAAAGGTGTGGAATCCCTTAAAAACCTTCAATTTTTTTTTTTAAATTAAGATTCAATAAAAACCAATAAAAAAATGACATACATGCAAAATCATTGAGTCAATGGTAAAAAAAGATGACTCTAAGGTCATGTTTGTTTACCTCTTAATGGAATCATTAACAACTAAACAAACAACCCCTAAGTCAATGTTTAAGTCAAAGAAGACTACTAAAATGTGATTCAAAATATTTGAATTATTGATTTAATGGTAAAAAAAAATGACTCTAAGTCAATCTTTTAAAAAATTTTATTATAAAACTAAATTTTTTATTTTACCGATTTTTTTTAAATTATTTACTCTTTAGGACATTTAAACATGAAGTTTATTATTTTATTGATTTAAAAAAAAAATTATTTAGCTTGTTAATCTTGAAAACTTTTAATGAATATTAATTGTAGTTTGAATTATTTTAGGAGACAAAAATAATAAGTTTCAACAATAAAGTTTAAATTAAATCAATTAAATGATAAGAATGTTACTTAAATTAATGTTAATTTTTATTTTTGGAAAAAGAACGGGAAAATGAAAAAGTGGGGTATTAGAAAGGTTACACGTGACAGGAATTGTTCTCAATTATTATAATATATAGATTTGTTATACGCCATCCATCTTTAAAGATATCTTGTTCTTGTTATTTGAAAACAAAACGGAGAATTTCATATATGTCTCCCTCTAAAACTGCATAATATCATATATACTCAAGCCAAAATTTTTTTTTTCATATATATCATTCTAAAACTTCATAATATCATATTTACCCAATTTAAACTTTAATATCATATATACCCTTTCAAACTTTTAGATATATCAAATATATCCAAATTATTTATTTATTCTTTTTTATTACTTTAAAACTCATAATAAATATTCATTAACAAAAAAATGACCAATCTATCCTTTTTATTTCTTAAACTTCATAATATCATATTTACCTATTTGAAAACTTTAGTATCATATATACACTTTTAAACTTTTAAATATATCAAATATATCCAAATTATTTATTTATGATCTTTTATTACTTTAAGATATCAAATATTTTTATTTCTTGACTGAATTCGGCGATTCAAATTCAATTTGTTCGTTAATATGTCTATCATTTCGAAAAAAGTTGACAATCCAATATCCATGAACGAGTTGCATGACAACAAAACTATTACCAAAACACAAACTCAAGAACATGTCCAAAATTCATGAACGATTGCATCACGACAAAAAATTACCAAATCACAAACTCAAGAACATGATCGATCTAGACACCAAAAAACTTTGAAAGTGTATCATTCCAACCTTGGTACTTCACAAGTCTTTGTATTCTTTCTTCTTCCCCTAAAATAAAAAACAATTTTCAACAATTTATAAGTATTGAGATTGTTTTTTCAACAAAGTATAATAAATTAAATGAGTTTTTACCTTTTATTGGTGGATGCATGAGAATCTTGGGATGTAGGGTTTTTGCATGTCTTCTCATGGTGTCCATATTGACTACATCGTGGGCATTTATGCCTTTTTTTTTTTGGCTCGTCGGGTGCTACAATCCTATTCTTTCTTGGACGTCCATGTGGACGTTTGACAATTGGTGGGTATATCTTCTCCCCTGCATCTATGTGCAACCATTGATCTTTTCCTGGCATTGGAGCAACTTCTACAGCATAGACTTCTTTGAATTTCTCGACTGTGAAGTACGGATCAACATATTTGTCCCAGTTAGTATCCCTTGTAAAAGTAATGAAAGCTACTGCATGCACGCATGGAAGACCTTTAACTTGCCAAACCCAACAACTACATATTTTCTTATCTAGAATAACCTCCCAATGTTTCCCTTTACACTTCACTTCAGCTCGATTGTCACTGCTTCTACAAACCTCAAATTCACCCAATTTCTACATGGAAATAAAAAAAAAAAGATAAGAAAAAACTTGATACTAATTATAATAAAATTCTTATCCACTTACCTTTGAGATATTGTTGCGATAATGCATAGTAGTAGGAACTATTGTGCCTTTCCATTTTTTCATAATCCTCCGCTTCTTATCAAATCGTACCATAATCTTTTCTCTGACAGCTTGAAGGAGATCAAGTACTGGTTGGTAACGCGCTTCACTTATCCAAGCATTAAATGCTTCAGAGATATTGATAGTAATATACTCACACTTGGATATTGTTCCAAACTTACTTCGACTCCATATCTTATTATGGTTCTCATTAAGATATGTAATCGCATCTTTACGTACATCAGCGATTTCCTTTAATAATCTATCATGCTCGCTAGATTAATAAGTTTTTGCAGCACCCCACAAGTTGAAGCTGAAGAACTCATCACGAAATTGTTTCTTGAAGTTGCTATATAAGTGCCTCATGCATTCTCTGTGCTCAACATTAGCATAAACTTGCATGATAGCTACTTCTAACACTTTCTGCATGTCTGAGGAGATAACAAGACCATTTGGCACCCCAATTGCCCTTTTAAGTATCTCAATAAACCATGTCCATGACTTTGTATTCTCTGATTCAAGCACACTGTATGCATCTGGAAACATGGAATTGTTACCATCTATACTTGTAGTACCGGCAAGTACACCATTGAACTTTCCTTTTAGATGACAAGCATCAAGAGCAATGTAAGGATGACAACCAGTAAGAAACCCACTAGAGCAAGCTTTGAGCGAAACAAAAAAGCATTGGAAATTTTTCTTGTCACCGTTTGTATGAAAATCAATATCAACAACACTTCCCGGGTTCCTATTAACTAGTTCTTCTTTGAAATCTGAAATCTTTGCAAAGGAGTCTTCCTACTTGCCATACATATCAGTGTAAGCTTGTTCTTTCCCTCTAAAAACTTACAGGTTTGACACATCAACGTTGTAAACTCTCATAAGCCACTTCCTAGCTCTGTAACAGAGACATCCCCGTCAGATTTTAGGTTTTCAGTAACCACATCAGCAATCCACCCTTGAGTGACACGTTTATTACCACCTTTGTTGCTTCGGGTACATGAATGTGCTTCTACCAATTTCTTAACTTGCACATTTGTTAAATAAAGTTGAGGTAGTTAAGAAAATAAACATGGACTTAAAATATGAAATTTCTACTATTTTCTTACTTCAAAGGTAACTCCATCTTTCATGATAGATGCATGAATTCTCCACTCACATCCTCTCTTTGCACACCTTGCTATGAATCGTCCTGGTTCGCTTTTCTCAATAAAGTACTTATATTCATTTATCAATGCATGATGGTTTAGAGCTCTTCTAAAATCAACCACATTTGGAAATCTCGAGTTTACTTTAATGATTGGATCTTCCTTGCAATACGAGTAAGTTTCACCTTCATAATTCAAGATCTCATCTTCACTATCGGAATTAAGATGACTATGATAACTTTCTTCACTTAAAAAACCATCTGAATCATCCTCATCATGTGGTTCTTCAATAAGATCATCTTGATTGCTATACAAATAGAAAAATTAGAATTATTTAAAAAAATTAAAGATTTAAATAACTACCATACATAACCAACTCAAAAAAGAAGTGTGTATATATATATATGGGCTAATTGCGCAAAAAAACCCATAACTTGTCAGTTTTTCGTGATTAAAACTCCAAACCATTTTTCGTTGCATAGAAAACCCCGAACTAACTAAAAATTAGTAAATCAAGGTTTTATCCATGGTAACCGGTTGAAATGGGTTATTAATCCTACGTGGACCGGTAAACAACCTAAATTTTAATTGTTGAAACTGGTTGCCAAGCATTACATATCACTTAAACACCCGTTGATAATTTTTTAATTGTAATTTTTAAACGGGAATATATCATCAACGGGGGGTTTAAATGATGTGTAATACTTGGAAACCGGTTTTAACAATTAAAATTTATTCCACATAGGTTATTTACCGGTCCACATAGGATTAATAACCGGTTTCAACCGGTTACCAATTGATAAAACCTTGATTTACCGATTTTTCGTTAGTTCGGGGTTTTTTATGCAACGAAAAATGATAGGGTTTTAATCACAAAAAGCTGACAAGTTTAGGGTTTTTTGCGCAGTTATCCCTATATATATATATGAATTAGTGTACTATACCTCTGTTGTATGTTATTTGTGCCAAGATTATTATCTGTCGTCACACATACAGTTACTTCTTTCTCTTCCTCGTACATGGTAAGCATTACCATGAAGTTCTCGACGGAATCGACTTCAATAAAAGATTGCTCCTTGGCATACTTATCAACAAAAATAATTGAAAATGTTAGATCGATTTTGGTTGGAAAATGCTTTATGACCTCTTCAATTTGGTGACTGAAGTTGTATGAGTATTTGTCCGTATAGATACATTTTTGAGAGCCAAAACAATATCTTCTTGTATATAAGTTCTTCACTAATCGAAAGAAGCCTCCATATTTCAATTTCAGCTTGTACTTTGAAGTTAATTGCCTAAATGCACGAATAATGTTACAAACTCAACAATAGATTAACTACTTTTACACTACGAAATTACATAAACATACTCGATTATCAGCGAGTCGGGCATGTTCTCCCATGTTGGCCTTAAGGAGTCATCTATAGTATCGTTCATCTTCTCTTCTTTTGCTGCGGTTTTATGAATAAGAAACACACACACAACATGATTACCACTGTTTTCTAAACATGAATGATAAACATATATATAGGTTGCACACACAATTAAACTAAACTAAAACAAAACCTTAAAACAATGATAAATAACACATTAACTATATGATTTACTGAAAGGCTATTGCAATGATAAATAACACATTAACTATTATCGTCTCATTAACATCTATCTTTTTTCATCAAAAGGGGATATCCATAGGAGACTGAATGTATTTACACAACAAGTGCTACAGAGCATTAAAGGGGATATCCATAGGAGACCCTCTGAATCTATTTACACATATACAAACTGAAGTCCACACGAGCAATGAAACGAAGAGTTGGCTCAATTATGCATTATTGCGCCAAAAGCCTAGAGCTTCCAGAATTAAACCCACATTCCGTTCTGTCATGATTTAACAATTAAACCCACATTCTATTGCTTCTACCAATTTCTTAACCTGCACAATTAAACCCACTGATTCTATTGATTAAACCCACATTCTGTCATGAGTTAAACCCACATTAAACTACATTCTGTCAAAACTTAAACCCACATTCTGTCATGATTTAACAATTGAACCTATTGAACCTCAAAAATCGAGAATAGAAAAAGAAATCGTGTGAGAGAGGAAGAAAAATTGATGACATAAAAAGAAATCGTGTGAGAGAGGAAGAAAAAACGAGAACAGAAAAAGAAATCTCTTACCTTGATCAGAAATCTGAGACACAGATGATCGATGAATGGAGATGTTTATGAACTTAGTCACGATCGTGTGCTGATGATCGATGTAGGGAGGTGATGTTTCATCTTCCAGGTTGCCGTCGATGAAGGGTCCAAGGATGAAGAGAGGTTCTTGAATGCATCTATGATAAAGAAGGTTTTTGTTAAGGGTATTAATGTCATTAGTAAAATTAAAATAATTTTCAGGTTTAAATTTTTTAAAAATTAATTGGATTCTTAATTAAAAAAGAATAAATAAATAATTTGGATATATTTGATATATTTAAAAGTTTGAAAGGGTATATATGATATTAAAGTTTTAAGTTGGGTAAATATGATATTATGAAGTTTAAGAAGGATTGTAACATCCGACATTAAACCAGGTTAGCAACTATGACCTAATCAGTATTTAATAGCCAACTATAACCTAATCGGTGGTCATTAGTAATTAATCAAAGTGATTAACAAGGTTCATGAAGAAATTCAACTCAATTAGAATCAAATTAATCGGTGCGATGAATCGGCAAATCAATTAATCCGATCGATTTACGATATGATGGATTAATGCAACTAAGTACACAATTAAATTATGATTAGTGACACTAATCATACACTAGTACAAGTACTTAACATTAATTATGCAAGACTAAAATAATTCATTAAAACAATGCATCCAAAAGTATTTATGAAATTACAAGAAAAGGAAATTCAATAATACATTTTGAAATACATTTATTCAAAAAAAATGAAAATACATCAATATCACCTCCCTTAGGCCAGCCCATAAAGTGTACAAAAGGACCTTGAAATATATTTTTTTTACTCAACATTTCACCATCAAATCCTTTTTCTTTCAATTCATCCAAGATTTGCACTATTATTCATCATTTTACCATCTTTTCAAGATCCAATTTTCACTATAAATAGAGAACATTTTCATTCATTTTAATCACACCAAAACCCATTTTTTCTCTATTCAAAAACCGGCCAAAGGCCTTTTCAAAGCCTAAAACCTTCAATTTTTGGTGTTCTTGAAGTATTTCAAGTGTTCTTGAAGTATTTCAAGTGTTCTTCATATTTTGAAGTGTTCTTGGTGTAACTTTTCCAAGAGTTTCAACTTATTCTCATTTGTGTACTTCTAATACCCCAAAGTAAGTAAATACTAACCTAATATATCTTATATTAATGTTTATATAAGTCCTGCATGATATATATAATCACCAACAACAACAAGTTTCATAAAAACTCTAGTTTATAAATCACTAGTTTTTGTTTTTAAGTTGTTTTCTTCAAATGTGTTTATAAATATATAAACACATAATGAAAGTATAAATATTATAAAAACAAGTGATATAAATGTGTTTTATAACTTTTATACAAGTAGTCTTTGAATAAACAACAAGAATCACAAGTTATTTCAAGTTTATGAAATACGGAATTTCGACAGATCAGTTGCATCAACTTTGAAAAATCATAACTAATTCATAACTTAACAAAATGAGTTGATTCTTGTCTCAAAAGTTAGATTTATGTCTTAACTAAAGATCTGAAAGTTTTCATAATTTATTATGGAGTTTAGAGCCCCCAGATATTATTTGGGAACCCGAAAGTTTGACAGCTCAAAAATAGCCAACATAGGGTTTTTAACAAGCTTTTTTCCTAACCTAAACACCTCAAAAAATGGTCGTTCTTGACCTTAAAAATTCTTTGTATATAGTAGTTTAATTTCCAAGAAAACCAAAGCCTAAGTCGTTTTGGAGCTTGGTCAAAAACAGCCTCAAAGTAGGCCGAAAAACCTTCGAAAAACTAGAAAATTATATATATATATATATATATATATATATATATATATATATATATATATATATATATATATATATATATATATATATATATATATATATATATACACACACATATTATCATATATGAGAGTTATTAAGTCCCTATCACTTAGGACTCGATTAAACATATCCGGTGCATCAACCATCAAAGAACGTAAACTTGCATTTTACGCAAATTTTTTTTCATCACACGCTCGGTGAGTCTTCATAGCCCCTATTTTCACACTGTTATGTTTTGGGGTTAAAATACATGCTACGTTTTCATATGGACACAGAAACTGCTTCATTTCTATTATGTATTACATGTGTGGTTCCATCAGCCCTCAAATCATGAACCATTAGTTACATTTATTTGTAAGCGCGAATATATTGTGGATAGATCTATCAGGAGTCAGTCCCCCATTCGGGTTAGTCTTACCGGCTAACGGCGGATGCATATATATATATTTAACATTACGGTTTTACGTATGGTAATACTGCACAGGGCAAACTCATAATTAAGTTTCGGTTGCATGATGGTTTTTATGTAATACATAACATAGAATTTATGATTTTATAAATTCAACTCAACTGTTGATATCCATACAAGTCATATTTACGTGTAAACCTATGAGCTCACCAACAATTTTGTTGACGTATTTTAGCGTGTATTTTCAAGAAATTAAGGCAAATGCATCGCATCGGAAGTATTTTCAAGCTTCCGTACTTATGGAGTCACATTCATTTTCAAACCATCAGAGATTTATTTGCATTATTTTGGTTAATTTAATTATGTATTTAAATCTCTGTATTTTGCGAACTACATACACTATATGTTGGTGATGTAAAACATTTCTATATTTCAAAGTTATATCGATGTATTTTTTAAAACGTTCATATAGTGGTCGTTCGTTATGATTATGGTTACGCTTCCGCGACGTCATGCTTCGTTGCCAACCGAGGTAACGCGGTGTAACTGATTGGTATCAGAGCCATGGGACAGACTCGTCATTTGATCACTTGTTTGGGCCTGAAACGGGAGCAGCTGGGACTGGGGCCTCATCACAAAGCCTTCAACCAATAGATGGATCAAGTGGTTTTGGGACAGTAGTTGGCTTGAGATGAGGAGATGAATGAGATGGAACATCATCTTGAAATGCAACCGTCTGAAGATCCAAAGTAGAAGTATTTGAAGAAGAACCACTAAATGGAAAGGAAAGTTCGTCAAATTTGGCATGTCGAGTAATATAAATCCGAGATGATTCCGGCTCAAGACATTGATATCCTTTATATTGAACAGAGTACCCAAGAAAAATGCATGGAGGCCTTCTTGGAGAAAGTTTATGAGCTGCATAGTCACGCAAATATGGATAAACGCGACATCCAAACGGGCGGAAATGTGCATAAGAAGGAGCCCGAAAAAAAAAGCATTTCAAAAGGGGACTTGTTGTCTACGACACGAGAGGGTAGTCGATTGATAATATAAGCAGCGGAGCGAAAAGCATGAACCCAATAAGATGATGGGACGTGCCCGTTAAATAACATGGCAAGACCAGTTTCAACAATATGACGATGTTTGCGTCCAACTCGACCGTTTTGTTGCGGAGTGTACGGACATGAAATACGGTGAAAAGTACCATTGTCATAAAGTAATTTGCGAACATGATGATTTAAAAATTTTGTACCTCCGTCACTTTGAAAAACTTGAATTTTAGTCGAAAACGGATTTTGAATAAATATGATAAAAGCTTCGAAAACTAGATGAAAGCTTGACTTTGTTTTTAGCAGGTAGAACCAAAGAAAGCGAGAATAATCATCCATAAAAATAGCATAATAACGAAAACCATCAACTGATTCAACCGGGGACGGTCCCCACAAATCGCAATGAACTATATCCAAAACACTTAAAGCACGTTTCTCATTATGTTCAAAAGGTAATCGATGCGCCTTAGCAAGTTGACAAGGCAAACATACAATTGGCGATGGTAATAAAGAAGTTACCGAAACATAACCCAATTTATTTAATAGCGAAATTGTATCAAAAGAAACGTGACCCAAGCGGGAATGCCAAAGTTCATATGATGCTTTTAATATAGAACTGGTAACAGCCGAATATACTTGAGGTGTATGCGAGAGAATGTATAAACCTTGCTCACACCGGCTCTTTGCTAGAACTCGTCTCGTTACTCGATCCTGAATATAAAAATAAGGTTGAGAAAACAAAACATCCACGCTATTGTCAGCCGTTAGTTTACTAAAAGATAGTAAATTTTTGGAAAGCTTTGGAACCACCAGAACATCGTGTAATGAAAGGTTATGAATCGAAGATTGACCAATGTGAGATATGGGAAGAACATTACCATCTCCAAAAATGACTTTAGAGGTACCAGCATAAGCAACAGGTTTAGTGACAGAACCTGTGGATGAGACCATATGATCGGAAGCACCGGAGTCAACAAACCAATCAGGACTGTCGGTTGTAACATGGCATTGGGCATGAAACGCCTTAGCTAAATCTGAATCTGATCTAGGATTATGAGAAGCATATGAAGAGAGATGAGGACAGGCGCTAGCATAATGCCCATTTTGTCGACACAATTGGCAATACGGAGGACGGCGACCGCAGCCTCGTCCACCCCTAAACGAGCGACCATCACGGCCACGAAAGGGAGCATGTAGGCTGGTGTTGGCCGAAAAATCCACCGAAGAAGACACGGTGCCATGTAACGAACGTAAAAACAACTCATGTGCTTCGGCTTGAGCAAGAAGATCACGTAAGATAGCGGGTGATCGGGAGGCTCGAATTGCAGTGGAAAATGTCTCAAATGATGAACCAAGACCACACAAGAACCAATGAACCTTGTCGGATTCATCGACTGGATGTCCAACAGCCGCCAATTGATCGCAAACTGATTTGAATTTCCATCCAAAAACAGCAACAGAGGATGATCCTTTGGAAAGCTGACGGAGTTGATCTCGTAAGGATTGAATCCGCTCAACAGATGAGTTGCTATATGCGTTTTCAAGAGCAACCCAGATCTGTCGAGCGGTGGAAAAACCAACAATTTCAGAAAATGCTTCCTCCGTTAGAGAAGCCTGAAGAATAATAATGGCCCGTTGATCAGCCTGCAACCACACTCTGTAATCTGGATTCAACACTGGTTTATCATCAACAAGAGTTTCAGAGGTAGGTTGGGGAAGAGTACCATCAACATGTCCCAAAAGATTTTGATATGTGAGTAGAGGAATAATTTGATTCTTCTATAACAGGTAATTTGAGGAGGATAACCTATTGGTAATTAGGTGGAGAATAGTATTCATGGAAAGAGATGAATCTGGAGAGGAGGCAGCCATGAGGGAGAAAGGGAAGAAGGAAACGAACAGGAGGAAGTGGAAACAGAAGGGGAGATGAAGAGAAGGAGGGTGGGAGTAAATTGTCTCTTGATACCATGAGAATAATTCTCACACACCAAATAAGGTGGAGAGGCATATCATTTATTGATAAACTAATTACATTGTACACCCTTGAATAATAATTAAATTTACAAGAAGATATACAAATTATTATGTAGTATCTCCAATACTGGGCCCTCACCAACCAATACCACACAGTCAACATAGAGGAGGTAAATCACTATAACCTATAAATAACAAACGTGTGATAGTTTCATATCCCCAACCACTAAGATATCATCACGGGGACGTTTTTATTATATATATCTTATTTATACCATTTTTTGTAACTCTTTTTTATACGGGACATCGCTCAAAGAATCACTTGAAAATGAAATGGATACATTTCTCTTACTGTCTCTTTGCCAGTTGAAACAGCCTTTTGGAATGCCAAAATCTCGTTAAAATTTCTGTTTTGGAAAGTAAAGGGTACCGATAATTACATGAGAAAACTTAGAAGCATTTACTCATGAAATACTCCTTAAATAGAAAATGCGGTATGCACGTACTTCTTCTTTGGCTATATGTAGTTGACATTTGACAAACATCAAAAGAAATATGACGCTTTTGAAAACTCCATGATCAAGGTCATCAACCCTTAAATACGAAGATCCATCTTGAAAACTCAAGAGCCCACAGCTTCACCGCCACTTAATTTGTACGAATATGTCTATTTTGTTGGACGTTAATTTGATTAAGCGAATTCTATTTCATTAATAACTGATTTGTTTAGCACAACCAACCGGGTAAAAGAGTTCTAGCTTTTAGTTTTATAAATATGTTTGGTAAAGTAGTTGTAGTTTATAGTATTAAATGAAATATCAAGACATTAATATTAATTAAATGTTGTAGTTGATGATTATTAAAATTATAAAAAAAATAATTTTATTTTGTCAAAAGCTGAATCTTCTTTTCAAAGTTACTTCAAGCCATAAAACTTTTGAGGGCTGTCATTTTTGAATCAAAATCTCAAGGACCCATCAGCAAATCAAGTTTTTAGGTTTGAGCTTTCAAATCAAAACTTGAAACTTCTAAAAACTCATTGTTAAACAAGTCGCCACTACAAGAAAAACAATATTTTGCGACGTTAAAAGTCGTCGCTAAAAGTCAATTTGTCGTCGCAAAAGACATTCCCGACGAAAAATCGTCGCAAAAAGTTCGTTGCCAAATGACCGTAGCAGAAGCCTCTGCGACGACATTGTCGTCATAAATGCCAGTCCTGCTTTTGCGACGACTTTTGCGTCGCCAAAAATGTTCAAAAAAAAGGGGAAATTTTTATTTATAACCTTCTGCGACGACAATGTTGTTGCGAAATCTGTAACAACAATCATCAATGCCATAGCCCTCATACTACTTAAAGTTCACTCTTGAGAGCATTTTCATTGTCGTTTGTATACGTATTTATAGTCCCCTATAAAGTCAAGCAGGCCATAAGCATACATAAAGAAAGTCGTGTAACGTCTATAAGTCCTCATGACTCTCATGATCTGTTCGCACAGCGAATCGCCATGGTTTAACTTTTGTTTTGTTACCAACAATTAAAGTATGGAGATAAATTCTTTACAACATGTGAAGACCACTCCTTGCGGGACAGTTCTCACGAGTCTAGGTCCCACATTATGCAATACGATATCAACCATAACTAACATAGAGTAATTAAGTGCGGAATATTAAATTACAGTACAAGCATATTAGGATTAAGTTTAATACAGTTTTACGGTTTTCAAATTAAACTTATAAAGGGTACTATCTAATCTAGTTCATGTCATCACACAATCAAGATAAATCTACCCAGACCACCATAATATCATCCTCCAATTAGTACCAAAAGGGTTTGCTGAGTAGAGGTCTATGAAACTTCTGTCTTGATCTTTGTAAGACCTAAGTACTAGGTCCGGCAGGTGACTTTTCTTTATCTTTTCATGTAAAAATATGAAGTAGCAACTGTAAGCAATGCTTAGTGAGTAAATAGATTTTCAAATTAACATGCAATGTCAAGCGGATCATCAGTCTAGCATGATATGTCTTGGCTGCCGCTACAGCCCTCATGATTGAGACATAGAAGTCATAGAGTCGGATGATGCTCAAGCCACGCTCACGCTTAAATCGTGGGGATCAGCCACATACTGGGCTAGCTACCAGTAAATCAACGTGGCGACACATCGGAGGTCATTACCAAGTTCATTAGAACTGGTGAAATAGCCAGGTCTAGAACAATAGACCAATCAAGGCTAATCAAGCTGAATCAAGTGTCCAAGTATATGCAATGATGAAGCATACGTAATCAAGTCTTGATAGCAATAATCTCAAAGCAATGACAGAAATAAATTGTGAATGCAATATCATATGAAGTGATAAGTCAAATAGCTATCATGATCCACTGGGCAACACCGAACCATAGTGTGCACAGGTCACAATCCAGCTGATAATATGAATGTCAATTTAATTTAGCATCAACAATATGTCTCAACCGGAAATTCAAGCATGTTAAATCTGAATATCTGTAACTCACTGATCTGGGTCTTTATCAAACAGATGTAAAATCTGCCACCTGAGTTATCTCAGGATTTTATCTTTGTCATTCTGTTCTCTGTCAATTCAAATCTTTGACCCGCTTTAAATTATTAAATCTTTGTATCTATGTTCAGAATTTCACTGAACCTGTCCAGAATTATCATATCAAATAATGTCAATATCATATTATTATCATCATCTTTTTATCTTTAAAATCTTTATTTTATCTGATTCTGATAACTTGTTTATTCATAAATCATTCTTTCAATAATATTCTTTGTTTCATAAATTCTCAAAGGTCAATATATATATATATATATATATATATATATATATATATATATATATATATATATATTAATATATATACTCATTTATTTTATGCATTGTCTATGTATTTTATTCAATATATTCGAATTTAAGGAGTGGGTTTCGAGTTTAACACCTAATTTCGAATATAGAAGGTTAAATTCGAACCAATATTCGAATATATACACTAAATTCGAATATGTATACTCAATTCAAAGTCCATGGCTAATTTCAAAGGCATTAAATATATGCATGCTAAATTCGAATAGTGGAGGATAAATTCAAATATGGTACCAAATTAAATCCTAAGCTAATATTCTAGAATATTAAAGTCAATTATGGGCATTAAAGTCGAATGAGACTTAATTTTGAATACTCATTCGAACCTAAGGACAAATTCGAGAGCTTCAATTTGAATTTGATTCCTAGATTCGAACTCATTCTCGAATTTATCTCCATTTCGACTTTGTTCTATATCTTTCGAGTTTGTTCTTGGCATTCTCGAATTTGTTCATATTTACAGCTTTAAATCATACATTTCTAGGCCTAAAATCACGAATATGTTACGTAATAAACCTAAGTTTGAGTATATTATTCATAATCTAGTTAAAACTTAGTTTTAATCACTCAAGAAATAATAAATTCGAATTTTATCTTCAAAACGAAAATATGAAAGCTAAAGGATTCGATTTTTACCTTGAATTCGTACGAAACCGAACATGTGATAGCAGATTCGTGTAGTAATTCTCCGAGATCTTTCCAACGATATATAAAACTCAAGAATCGGCCGGTCGGTTTGGAAGTATTTCTAGAGAGAAGTAGAGAGAGAGTAGAGAGAGAGAGTCTGATTTTGAAAATGAATAATTAAAAATAAACTTAATTACGTTTATATACTTCATCTAGTTATATTTGCTACTTAACCCACTTTACTTTTGTATCTTATATCTCTTTTATTTAATTATCTTTAATAATTATTAAAGCATAATTCATAATATTTATTATAATTTAATTAAATATTTCGTAACTTAATTAAATTATAATTCAAATAATGTAATAATATTACATTATCGGTTCAAATACTGAATTTAAGACTTGATCAAAAGTTAGGTTGTTACACAACAAATTTGTTTGTACGTTCTCTTGCAGGGAGAATATTATGGTGTGGCAAATTAATTATATATATATATATATATATACATATATATTTATTGCCAATGAGTAGAGAGAAAGTCTGCTCACGTGGCACAATCACAACCATTTAAAATGACAAAAATCTGATTCTTTGTTGATGTGTCACGTTGTTAGCCATTGAAATTCAAATTTTTTTTTAGAACCACTGCTCGCATGGCACAATCGTGACCATTGAAAATAAAAAAAAAAGTAAGAATTGAATCACTAACAAACTTTGAGATAAATCAAAAAAATAGGAATAACCAACTAATTTTGAGAAAATAATGCATGACAAATTACTAAAGCATGTAAATATTTTTTAAGTGGTTAATTAATTTATTTATTTTCTAGGAAATTAATAAGTATTCCCTATATATAGTTAAACTACGAATTAATTATTTTGAATAATCTAAAAAATTATAAAATCATTTATGGGTGTGTTATTACTTATTTAAGGTATAAAAATAATTACATATTATACTAAAAATACTAGCTTATGAACCCACACATTATGTGGATAATTTTTAAAATATAATTGGTTATATAATATGCATGTAAACTTAAAATTGAACCATATAAATATTAGTTATTATAAAGAAATACAAGAAAGTTATAGTTATTTGTCAAAAATATTATAGATCTATCTTATTAAATATACATGAATAGTATGTTCCGTCTTTTGGACCTGGTACGTGTAATTATTTTAGTGGATAATTATTCTAAATATATCGGGTTGGTCCAATTATATCCCGTTTCGTGGATTGATACGTGTCGGGATCATGGTTACGTGTCTCCGGGTTATAATTTTAGCGGATTAATTATATATTTGGGATTACGGGATTAAATGGGTTAAGGTATTAATTATGAAAAAGTGATATCGGGTTCGGGTTAATGGGTTCGGGACCGGTTAAATAAGAGACGTACATATAGATGCTTTCCCTTTTCTTCCTTATCCCTTTGAAAGAGCGCTAAAGGTGTTGTGTGTGTGATTGTGTGAGCTCCAGCTGAAAGAAGCCATTTCCAACTCCAGAACTGGTTGTGAAATTGTGGATTCAACTCCATCCTCTTCTTCTGTGTGTGGAGTTCTTGAGATAGAAGGTAAGAATCCTTACTCCTCTTTTGTGAAGATTGAGTTAATTGTTATGAAATTGTGTAAGATAGCTCCCAAGTTGTGAGGGACTGTTATTTAAAGAGTTATGTGTTTAATTGGAGCTGAAAGCGAGTTGGGAGGGATTGAAACCTCCTGGACAGCCATGGAAATCGCAGGTCAGGGGTGCAGACCACCGCGCTGTCACGGCGTGACCACTAGAGGTCTAGCGGCGCGAGCAGTGGCCTCCGGGGGAAATCCGGTTTAAGCCTTATAAGGGAGTTTTGGGTTGAATTGTGTCGGGTTCCTTCGGGATTGTGTCGAGTTGAGTTTATTTGGGTTTTTGGATTCAGTTGGGATTTCGGGTAGGGTCTCGGTTGGGTTTCGGGTTCCGTGGGGTCGTTCGGGTCTGAGTCGGTTATGGGTTATTGTGATTCTGTGATATATGTTAATTGGGATTGAGAATAATAGTTGGGCTCCATGTGTTACAGGGACGAGCCGACAGCGAGCCGGATTTGATCAGGGAGGCCAAAGTTCTGTGAACCAGTCAAGTGAGTACTCGAGTTTTTTTTTAAACGCGCGCCGTCTTTTATAATTTTAGTTGTGTCGCTATATTGTGCGTGTTATATATATATATATATATATATAAGACAGGGACGTGAACCTCAGGTATAATCCTATCCTTTTTGTGCGTTATATATGCGATATGGGATCTATTCTAGGGGTCTGTGATGAGTTCCATACGGACAGTGATTCGCGATAAGGGGTCGCGCGGGTTGAATGTCCCAAACAGTATTTGGGCATATATATACGGCAGGTCCTGTAGCCGGGTCACTCCTGTGCTATAGGGTATTTTCTAGTCACTGCTGTGTGCGGTGTGTTAGTCGGGGAAGGGTCCCCACAGGGATAGTGCTAGGTCCAGATCTCATACTTGTGTTATCATACCTGAGATGCGTGTTGGGCAACAGGGTTAGGGACAGGGACAGGGATTGTGTGTGTTATGTGTTATGTGTTATGTGCAGAGTCTAACCTCACGTGCTCACGGGCTTGATAGCTCATGTCTTCGAGTCTAACATGTTCAGGGAATCTGAAGGGGTCTCGGTAGCAGCCGCCGAGATAGAGCTGGGATTGACTTGAAGGCTTGTAATTGTTATGTGTCTTGTTTAGAACTACATGTGGTAGTTGATTTGGGATGATGTAATCAGTAGGTATATCTGATATTTTGGGAATGTTATGTATAGCCTAATCTGGGATTTTGAATGTACTAAATTACGTTTAACCTTTGTGTATAAAGTTTTTAATTATCCATGATCTGCATTATCCTATGACATGTGTATCATAGATTGTTTGAGATGTTGCCACTTATGATATTGGGTTGACGTGGCATTTCTGGGATCGGGAGGGGTGTTACAGCATGGTATCAGAGCTTGTCGTTTGAAGCTTGAGTATCGTTAGTGGATGCTTGACTTAAACCTTGTTTCGGTCCATGGCGGGATCGTTTTGCGATTCATTTTAGTGGATTAAACGACCTGGCTTAGTGCATAATGGTGAGTAATTTATTCGTTGTATTTAACCATTTCGCTTTGTGCAGATCAGCATGGCAGATCAGGGAGAGGGTTCTGGCGCGAGTAAGCCAGCGGGTGATGAGTGCATCCGCAAATCAGAGTTATTAGAAGTCCTAACAGAGTTCTACAGACAGCAACGGGAGCAAGAGCGAGATCAGGGTCAGGGTGTGGGGCCAGTTATTCATCCTACTGGGGCTGAGTCAGGGGGTAGTGCTTCTTCCTCTACATAGCGGGGCGGGTCTTTCAAAGATTTTATGACGGGCACCCCATCGCCGTTCCGGGGTGATGGTGAGCCGGGGGCGGCTATCGCCTGGGAGCAAGAGATCGAGGCTGCATTCCGGGTAGCCCATGTTGATCCCAGAGATATGGTAGGATATGCAGCTTATCAGTTACGGGGCGGAGCGTCTCAGTGGTGGAAATCGATTGAGTCGTCGATGACACAGTCTGCAGCTTATGCGATGACCTCGGAGCAAATTCGAGCCATTTTTGAGTTGCAGTATATTCCTCGGGATGAGCGCAAGGAGATGGAGCGCCGATTCTTGCACTTGTAGCAGGGTAGTATGACCGTTCAGCTGTATGTCGACCGTTTTAACGAGTACTCATAGTTTGCGCCTCAGCATGTCGACATAGAGAGCCGAAAGGTAGATGCGTTTATTGACGGTCTTCGGGCAAATATTCGAGAGTTTGTGGGGCTGCATGATACCCCTACGTTTGCCAAAGCCCTTGAGATGACCCGCATGAGGGAGCGGGAGATTCTTAAGCAGAGGGAGCAACCCTCTCCCCAGAGACAGCGCACCAGGACATCCGAGCAACCATCAAGTGTGTGGAGGTCCTTCGGGGACGCTCCCAGTGATCAACGTCCTGATCAGTGGCAGTTTTCGAGCTAGGGTTCAGGACAAGGTTCCGGGCAGAGGCGGGATAGAGATAGGGGTAGGGATCGGAGGTCGAGGAGGCAGGGCCAGAGCCAGGGATCCGGGGCTCAGCATCAGAGCAGTGTGGGACAGGGGTCCCAAGCGTCCGGTAGCCGAGTTGAGAGTTCTTACGGGGATCGGGAGTGCCCGAAGTGTCACAAGCGCCATTCGGGACAGTGTTTGTCGGAGCAGCCTCGTTGCTTTAGGTGTGGTCAGCGAGGGCATGCCGCATCCATGTGTACAGTCCCCGAGCCATTGTGTTTTCGATGTGGGAGGCCGGGGCACCGTGTTAGAGAGTGTCCGGAACCGGGACCGGCAGTTCACGGGGCCAGTTTGAGTGGGGCCAGGGCAGAGCCGTCGTCATTTAATCGCTGGGATTCAGTTCCGAGGGGTCGAGGACTGGTATATCAGGCGACAGCCGAGGAGGCACGGGACGCTACAGACGTCATTTCGGGTACATACATTCTGAACGGACTTCGAGCCCGTGTTTTGTTTGATTCTGGGGCGGATCACTCCTACGTATCTGTTACATTTTGTGCATATTTTAGTGTGTCTTCTTCTCCTCTATCTGTTCCTTTGATTATCGAGAGGGTCGATGGGAGTACGATGTTAGTGGGTCGGGTATATCGGGATTTTGTTTTAGAGATAGATTCCCATCGGTTTATGATTGACTTGCTGCCAATTGAGATTAGTAGCTTCGACGTGATTGTGGGTATGGATTGGCTGACTGCCAGACAGGCTGATATATTGTTTGCTAAGAAGATCATTCGCATACCCATTTCTGACAGTGAGAGTGTCACAGTGTATGGGGAGCGACGTAAGGGCGAGATTGGGATTGTGTCCATGGCCAGGCTCAGAGGTATGTGTCTAAGGGATGTGAGACCTTCCTAGCTTACGTGGTTGACGCGAGGAAAATAAAGAAGACCTTAGAGGATATCCCTGTGATCCATGAGTTCCCTGAGGTATTCCAAGAGGAGTTTCCTGGGTTACCGCCAGATCGTCAAGTGGAGTTTCGCATAGATCTTATTCCTGGGGCGGTGCCAATTGCGAAGACGCCTTATAGGCTGGCACCGACAGAGATGCGAGAGTTGATGTCTCAGTTGCAAGAGCTGTTAGATCGTGGGTTCATCCTTCCTAGCTCGTCACCGTGGGGAGCGCCGGTGTTGTTTGTGAAAAAGAAGGATGGCAGCATGCGGCTGTGTATCGACTACAGGGAGTTGAACAAAGTAATGGTGAAGAATCGTTATCCGCTTCCACGTATCGAACAGGAACTGAAATAGATTAAAAGATGACTTCCGTAGAGGAGAGGGGAAACCTGCTGACTTGTTTGATCAGCTCCAGGGATCGAGCTTCTTCTCCAAGATTGACTTGCGATCTGAGTATCATCAGTTGAGGGTTAGGGACGAGGATTTGCCAAAGACAGCGTTCCGGACTCGTTATGGGCACTACGAGTTCCTTGTGATGCCATTCGGATTGACTAACGCACCCGCAGCTTTTATGGATTTGATGAATAGGGTGTGTAGATCTATGTTGGATAGATTTATGATCGTCCTCATCGATGACATCCTGAACATCGATGCGCTGAACATGCGGCAGCGGCGTAGTCTTGAGTTGTTAAAGGACTACGATTGCGAGATTCAGTACCACCCGGGTCGTGCTAATGTGGTAGCTGATGCGCTGAGCCTTAGGGCATGCGGCCAGACTGTGATATCCAGGGCTTCGAGGCTTGAGATTACCTCGACATTAACGGACAGTCTGAGATTAGTGCAGCAGGAGGGCCTGCGAGGGGATAATGTGAAGCGGGAGCGTCTGAAGTGCAGCTTGAGACGTTGATCAAGGATGATCGAGGGCTGGATCTGTTCCATGATAGGGTCTGGGTCCCGAGGGTTGGGAGTCTGCGGCAGTTGATTCTTGATGAGTCGCACCGATCGAGACTATCCGTGCACCCAGGGAGTACCAATATGTATCGTGATCTCCGTGACTTCTATTGGTGGCCGGGAATGAAAAGGGACGTGGGCCGATATGTAGAGCAGTGTATGACCTGTCTGAGGGTCAAGGCCGAGCATCAGAAGTCGCACGGTCATATACAGCCGTTAGAGATCCCCGAGTGGAAGTGGTATCACATTACGATGGATTTCATTGTGAGACTTCCACGCACGGTTCGCGGGAATGATATGATTTGGGTAATAGTGGATCGACTAACGAAGAATGCGCATTTCTTAGCCATCCGGGGCACTATCACCATGGATCAGCTAGCGAGACTGTATATTAATGAGGTGGTATCACAACATGTGATTCCGATGTCGATTACTTCGGACAGAGATGCGCGGTTTACGTCTTGATTCTGGCAGAGTTTCCAGCGGGAATTGGGTACCAGGGTTCAGTTGAGCACGACTTACATACCTCAGACTGACGGGAAGTCCGAGCTCACCAATCAGACTCTCATGGATATGTTGCGAGTGTGTTTTATCGACTTCAGTGGCAGTTGGGACGTGCATTTGTCGTTGGTCGAGTTTGCGTATAATAAAAGCTATCACGCCACAATCAAGATGGCTCCGTTTGAGGCACTATATGGGCGCAAGTGCCTGACCCCAGTGTGTTGGGGCGAGGTCGGTGAGCGACCTATTACTGGGCCGGAGCTATTGTAAGAGACTAATGATAAGGTGGTTGTGATTCGGGAACATATGAGGGTCGCCCAGAGCCGTCAGAAGAGCTATGCCGATCGCCGTTTTAAAGAGTTAGAGTTTCGGGTTGGGGATCGAGTTTTGCTTAAGGTGTCGCCGTGGAAAGGGGTCATCCGGTTCAGACATTGTGGGAAGTTGAGTCCGGGTATATCGGTCCGTTCGAGATAGTTGCCTGAGTCCGGGATCAGGCTTATCGACTGTGATTGCCTCCAGAGTTAGCCGGCGTGCACAATACCTTTCACGTAAGTCATCTCCGGAAGTGTCTGGCTAAAGATGATCAGTACGTGCCCCTATCCGAGATTACAGTCAATGATCAGCTGCGATATGTGGAACAGCCCGAGGCCGTTACCGATAGAAAGATCAAGAAACTAAGAAATAAAGAGATCGCCTTGGTACTCGTTCAGTGGAGACACCATAAGGGTTCCAACGCCACCTGGGAGCCCGAGTCAGAGATGCGTTCGAGATATCCTCAGCTGTTTCAGAGTTCGAGTTAGATTCCGGGACGGAATCTCTTTAAGAGGGAGGATTTGTAACATTCGTCTTTTGGACCTGGTACGTGTAATTATTTTAGTGGATAATTATTCTAATTATATCGGGTTGGTCCAATTATATCCCGTTTCGTGGATTGATACGTGTCTGGATCATGGTTACGTGTCTCCGGCTTATAATTTTAGCGGATTAATTATATATTTGGGATCACGGGATTAAATGGGTTAAATGGGTATTAATTATGAAAAAGTGATATTGGGTTCTGGTTAATGGGTTCGGGACCGGTTAAATAAGAGACGTACATATAGATGCTTCCCCTTTTTCTTCCTTATCCATTTGAAAGAGCCCTAAAGGTGTTGTGAGTGTGATTGTGTGAGCTCCAGCTGAAAGAAGCCATCTCCAACTCCAGAATTGTTGTGAAATTGTGGATTCAACTCCATCCTCTTCTTGTGTGTGTGGAGTTCTTGAGATAGAAGGTAAGAATCATTACTCCTCTTTTGTGAAGATTGAGTTAATTGTTATGAAATTGTGTAAGATAGCTCCCAAGTTGTGAGGGACTATTATTTAATGAGTTATGTGTTTAATTGGAGCTGAGAGCGAATTGGGAGGGATTGAAACCTCCTGGACAGCCATGGAAATCGCAGGTCAGGGGTGCAGACCACCGCGCTGTCACGGCGTGACCACTAGAGGTCTAGCGGCACGAGCAGTGGCCTACGGGGGAAATCCGGTTTAAGCCTTATAAGGGATTTTTGGGTTGAATTATGTCGGGTTCCTTCAGGATTGTGTCGAGTTGATTTTATTTGGGTTTTGGGATTCAGTTGGGATTTCGGGTAGGGTCTCGGTTGGGTTTCGGGTTCCGTGGAGTCGTTCGGGTCCGAGTCGGTATGTCGTTCATACTTCTTCTCCTTACCATGGTGATGCGATGGGTTAACCGTGGTGTTACTTGGAAGCTTCCCTTCTTCTTGTTTAGTTAGGGACTCTGCAATTTGTCTCATTTGCCTTCCAAGCATCCCCATAGTTTTTGCTTGTACCATGGTATGTTGTTTCATGAATTCCATAAATTCGAAAAACTCTTTCGAGTTCCCCGACACTGGTCGTGACTCATGCTCTTCTTTAGGGATTTGATGTTTATAGTATCGATCATCCTTCGTAGCTGAGGTTGATCCGTATTGGAATTATCGGTTTTGTTGAAGAGGTTGCTCATATCTTGGCTTCGTGGGAGCATCGTTGTCTTGATTGTCCCTCCAACTAAAGTTCGGGTGTTTTCTCCATCCCGGATTGTAGGTTTCCGAGTATGGGTTCTCCCGTTCTCTTCGTTGCCGATAGCCAAAAGTTTCATTCACATACTCCTCGTGGGCGAAGGTATGTGGGCAATTCTCGGATTGATGGGAAGGGTCTCCACATGTGACACAGCAGACCTGTGCCACTGTAGCCATTCCCATTCCTTTCCTCAACAGTCCATCTTTTTGCTCAGTTCGGAGATATCAGATTTAACTTCTTTTTTCCATGCATTGTCTATGCCCATGACTTGGGCACCAACACTACTCTCCGAACCTTCTTGGACTTTTAAACCTTTGCTCAACTGGGTTAATAACTCCCAAGCGTCGTCATCTTCTTTGGCTAAAAAGTTTCCGCCTGAAGCGACGGTGATCATATTCCTACTTTCCTGACTAATCCCATCGAAGAAGGTTTTGACTAGCATCCATTTAGGAATCTCATGGTGAGGGCATGTTCTTATTAATTCATTTAACCTATTAAATGCTTCGTGAAATTGTTCTCCAATTTTCTGTTTAAATCCAGTTATTTCTTTACGTTTTTCTGTAGTTTTACTAATTGTGTAGTATTCGGTTAATTTTTTTTTCATTTCATCCCAACTGGTTATGCTATCACTGGGAAGTGACACAAATGAGTTTTTCGCTCTTTCCTTCAAGGAGAAAGGAAACAGTCTAAGTTTGAGTGCGTCTACAGTCATTCCCCTAACGTGATTGGCCATATGGCAGTGAATTCAACTAAATGCTCGGTTCTTCGCTTGGTGCTCCGCAAAAAACCGGTAAGATGCTAAATAGCTGGGGCCTAATTTCAGGTTCATTCTCTGTGATTGGATAGAGAATGGGTGATGGATCAGGGATATCACCCGGCCTATAATGAGATTCTACGATTCTACTGTCTCCCATTGGTCTTTGGTTTTGTTGGACTTCGACAAGAATGTTGTCGACCTTCTCGTCTTCCGAGCTAACTACTTCTTCCACGTCTACCTCAGGAGCAATGTTCTTATTTTGGTTTGCTTGAGTTGTGGCTCGCCTATTAGATCTAGCCGTTTTCTCTATTTCTGGGTCAAACTTCAAGGGTGAAATTCTACCAGAATAACGTGTGTGCATAAACCTATGAGGACTAGATGAAGAACTATAAGTTTTCTTTTTGGTGAGAATCGATACTTGCGCCACGATTCCCTTTTTCTTAATAATACTAAGGCAATAAATAAAGCTTAAAACTAAATGACTAGAATAATAGCAAATAAACAATTAAAAACTTAATAAGCAACTTAAAGCAAATAAGCAAATAAATTGAATTAAACTAAATTAATCTATAAAACTAATTAACTAAACTAAAGCTAGTTACCAAAATACGTGACTTTAAGCGCAACCTCTCCCCGGCAACGGCGCCAAAAATTGATACGGTGTCGTTACCTCGCCAAAAATAACTACTAATTACCTTAGAAGCTAGGGTAAGTAGGGATCGTATCCACAGAGAGCGAGAGGTTAATTCCACGTATTCAAGCGACTAGCGCTGTAATTTAATTACTTGGAAAAGGTGATTGATTGAGAAAGATTAATGCCTTGCTTTATAAAGTTAACTACTTGCGCGATTTGTAAAAAAGAAAACTTAATTGCGTTGTTTGATTAAATATATTAACGAAGATAACTATTCCCGGATTCCACACTTAGCTTGTATTCAATTTCATAAACGATTGAAAGATTACATAGACATAACCCTTTTATAATTATTATTAGAATCGTTACGTGATCTTGGGCATAGCGCGTGACACGTTGATTACTCGTCTTAATTAAACATGTAACTCGGCACGAATAATAAAACATCAACGAACTATCTTGCGAAACACAACCAAACAAATAACAATCATTCGTTCACAATCAAAACATAAACAATAAAAATCATGCAAACATATGAAATCGTTCATAGAAAATAAACACTTAGCATTGTGCTTCCTCCGAGAATGATTAGTGTGAGATTAGCAGGACATCATTGGTGTAATACTCCAGAGTTGTGTATCCATCTTCATAGCAATGTCGTAACTTGACTCGTGTGCTCTTCGTACTCGTATTCGCTCAAACGTGACCTTTTTTTGAAGCTTTTCTCTCTTAAAAACGCGACCCTTTTTCTTTCTTCTGACTTGATATTTATAAAGAAGTGCTGGAAACCCTAAAAACGGCTGCAAAATAAATTTAATGGGTTGGGCGCAGCCATAGGCGCAGGCCTGCGCCGCCCCCCCCCCCCCCCCCCCCCCCCCCCCCCCCCCGGCGCCTGGTTCTAAAATTCGTCTTTTGTCAGCTTAATTCTTTCTGTTGAGTACGTGGTCGGGGAGCAGGGTTGCGCCCCCCTCTGCGCTTGGCTCTCTAAAAAGTTTTCTGATTTTTCTCGATTCTTGCCAACTTAGACTGAAAATTAGTTACCGGCACGATCACTGAATTTAATCAATAGTAGCACATTCTACGACATTTTCTTATTAAAATCAACTCTAGTACGCTTTGAAAACATATATAAATATACCCGATCACTCCTGTGCTATAGGGTATTTGCTAGTCACTGATGTGTGCGGTGTGTTAGCAGGGGAAGAGTCCCCACAGGGATAGTGCTGGGTCCAGATCTCATACTTGTGTTATCATACCTGAGATGCGTGTTTGGCAACAGGGATAGGGATAGGGACATGGATTGGGTGTGTTATGTGATATGTGTTATGTGCAATGTCTAACCCTCGCATGCTCACGGGCTTTATAGCTCATGTATTCGAGTCTAACATGTTCAGGGATTTAGAAGGGGTCTCAGCAGCAACCGCCGAGATAGAGCTGGGATTGACTTGAAGGCTTGTAATTGTTCTGTGTCTTGTCTAGAACTGCATGTGGTAGTTGATTTGGGATGATGTAATCAGTAGGTGTAGCTGATATTTTGGGAATGTTATGTTTAGACTAATCTGGGATTTCGAATGTACTAAATTGCGTTTAACCATTGTGTATAAAGTTTTTAGTTATCCATAATCTGCATTATCCTATGACATGTATATCATAGATTGTCTGCGATGTTGCCGCTTATGATATTGGGTTGACGTGACATTTCTGGGATCGGGAGGGGTGTTACATAGTACGTAGTTAGTTTTTTAACATTGTTTTAAATTTTTTTTTTCCTAATTTAGTGTGTGTCTGTACAATCAATATTAATTTGGATTTATATATATTTAACTTAGATTAAAAAGATAATAAAATAATAAAAAAGTTAAAATATGATTTATTAAAAAAGCTTCATGTGACAATTTTTTTATTCTACTTTATTTATATATGAAGATACATCTTATAAATTATTTTTTGAATTGACATATTTGATACATACTATTTATATATTTTATTACAATAATAAAATGTTTTTATCTTTTTTAGGTGGAACGTGGTGACGCCATGAGGCGTTTTGTGTTCTTCTTTGTTATGTATATAGATTAAAGGTTTGACAAAGAAAAGACTTTTAGTAAAAATAATTTCCATTCAATTTTTTTAGTTTTTTTAATAGAATATATATACATTAAGTTAATATAAATTAAAATATCAATTAAAACATTTAAGTTTATAAATAAAAAGTATGTTATTACTCATATTTATTTATAACACTAAAAAACAATAGTTATTTCAAATAATGTTACTATTCTATATTTTTCTATAATTTATATACATTTACAAAAGTAATTATTAAAAATATTTATGTAACACATGGATCAATAAACTAGTAAATTATCATTTGAGGACATGTATGTATTGTTGATCCTTTAAAAAACGATGTGAATCTTAAAGATAATAAAATGTTGAAATATTATTATTGTCTATTTAGAACAATAAAAATATTTGAAGAAATTAGTTTATCAAAAGCCATAAATTAAAAATATGTCACGAGCAACATATGAATATTATATTATTGATGGACTATAAAGAAAAAAATGAAGTAGCATTATATATGTGGTCTGAATATGAGACATCTGAACTATTAAACTACTAATGTGTAATAACATAACCTTTTAATTGAAATTTAAGTTTGGTTATTTTAATTCTAATTGGTATCTTATGATTTTACTATGTATTTTTTTATTGTTCTTATAACTTTAAATAAATATTAAATAAAATAATATATATAACATAAATATCATTGAACTTTTTTTCCACTATATTTTAAATTTCATTTTTTTGTATAAATAAGTTTTTAGTTATTTATAACTGATAAAACATACACAAATATAATAAAAAAAATAAAAAAATACTCTAGATTTTATTAAAATTTAAATAACCACTCCAGACTAATTATAAATGAACGATAATCGACGCAAAAAACTAAATTTTGAAAAAAAAATGATTGTATAATGATTTATCATTCACATTACAATTTATCAGCAATAACATATATTTTTATTTTTATAAAATGTTTAAAAATAGTTAAAGTGTGCAAAACATTGGATAGAACTAAAAAATAATAATGAGCATTACTGGAACCATATCATACCAAAACAAAGCTAATATCATTGGGTTCAATTTTTTTATTATGATCGTTTTAGTTTTTTGGCTTGGTTCGCTTAAAAGTAGTCAAACATGCCCATTCGTGTTCTATTATAAATTCTTACATTTTTTTTATTTTTCCAATCCATTTTTGCATATTTGTTCACTTGTATTTTTAGTTATTACTAAAAATCTGGGAAAATTACCAAGAAATGTAATATAAAATTTCAAAATTGACAATAAAGGTGATGTAAAATTTTTAGGCCAAAAAAGATAACGTAAAATTCAAATTTGACAAAAGGATACTGAAGACCAATTAAGAAAGTAAATATTTAATTTTTATGCTCCCTTTTTTGGTAAAAGAATAATATTTGATTATCTTTCTTGGCCTAAAATTTAAATTCCGTGTCCTTTCTTTGCCAAAATATAATTTTACATTACCTTTCTCGTCATAAAAAAATTTTACAATATCTTTATTGTAAAATTTTGTATTTTATATCACCTTTCTTGGCAATTTTCCCCTTAAAATAAAGAGTAAATTACATAAATGGTCCCTGTGGTTTGCCCAAATAATTGGATTTGGTCCCTGTGGTTTCAATTTTGCATAAATGGTCATTATCGACAAGGTTTACTTGCACAAATGGTCCCTGCCCCTAACGTCCGTTTGTTTGGGACGTTACTTTACCTCACGTGCGATTCAGGTGAGGGTATTCTTGTCATTCCACCATTTCCTCCCTCTTACCTTTGATTACACTGTTTGCTTTCTTTCTCTCTCTCGTTTATATTCTTCTCTCTCTTGTATTTGACATCAAGAAATCTCACAGAGGAGATGGTGATTTGCGAATGTGGTTAACCAGCTGTAATACAAACTTCGTGGACATCCAGGAATCCAGGACGGAGGTTCTATAATTGTTCGAGAAATGTAAGTCTTCTTCATAAATTCTACACTGTTGAGAGAAATGTAAGTCCATTTCAATAAATCTAAAGTGTTTAGAGAAATGTAAGTCTTAAATTTGTGAAAGTAAATGGTTAAATTTTTAGGGTTTTGTAAAAGTTTCATCTTTTTTTTTGGGTTTTGTAAAAGTTTCATCTTTTTTTTTAAGGGTTCGCGATGCAGGTTTATTGGGTGGGTAGACCCCCCAATGTGCAGCAGATCTGTTCAAATTAATCCTGGACTATTGCGATCAAAAAATGAACTCGAAGCAAGATTGAAATGCAGTCTACATGAAGCCCGTAAGTTGAAGACAGTATTGTTTGTTAGCTGGGTTTTATTCATAATTATTGTAATTAGTAGATCCTAGTTTTAGATGTTTTGTCAATGGTTTTTTGGTTGTAAAAGTTCTGTTTAGTTATGAATGGTTTTTGGATGTAATTCCATTTCTTTTGTACTGATATTTTCAATATTAATGCAAATGTCACAAATGTCTTGATTGTGTGTTCCATTATTGTTTCAATATTAATGCAAATGTCACAAATGACTTTGGTCTAAACTTGATTGTGTTCCATTATTGCTTCATGTTTAATGGAATCCAACATCTTAGTTGCAGTTGGAGTCAAAGGTCCATCACTTTTATCAATCACTTTCTGCACATTCACTATTCTTTTCATCAAGTATGTCCTAATGTACTCTAAGCAAGTTATTATTGGCTTGTCCCTCCCATCTACTAACTGCCTATTAAAAACCTCACAAATTTTGTTCAATACATCAGAAACACACCTACCTGTATAAAATAGTTGTGCTTAAAATAAGTAACTTGGTATATACTTATTTAAAATAATATTTAAAAGTGTATATACCTGAGAAATGTGCCATACTCCAATGCTGAAGGGGTATTGTCTTCAACCATTCATAAGCTCCAGTATTAAAAGCTTTGAGTTCCTCCATATCAGCTTGAAAGTGAGGGATTGTTGTAGCAGTTGGTACACTTGATGGTTCGGATGGCAACTCCTCTATTCTAACCTTACTTGCCTTGGGAGACTTTGAATAAGTCTTCAAACTAGTTATGCCATGTTCAGTGTATAACTCAATTTCTTTATGCTCAGCAACATATCTTCCCAATACCAATACATCCATATCACTAGCCAAAGCATGCAACCCATAGTCTAGGTCTAGTCCTGGTATTTTGAAGTTATAATACATTCTATCATTTTCATCTTCTAGTACGTAACCTATCTCCTCCATTAGGTAAATCAACTCATGTACTGAAAACAAGTCACAATCGATGTTATCAACATAATGCACTTTATAATTAATATATCTTCTACCAGGGGGTTTCGAAAACATTCCACCATGAAATATCTTCAAAGTAAAAAAACTGGGTTTTTGTTCTGCAAGTAAAAATGAATATTTTCAAATATTAACAACGATGTTAAACACGTTAGGTGAATCGAGAAGAAATGAAACCTAGAAATTAAGAAGATGAAGGATATGTAAACTTACGATATTCCACATTTGGATCAAACTTCTGGTATCGACCTCGAATCATCCATGTAGTCGCCATTTCAGATTGAAGTCCCAAGAACAGAGTCGCATGAAGATGAACAGAGCAGCTACGCAAGGAAAGAAATTGATAAACCACAGGGATGCGCAGTGAAATTAACTTCTTGAATCATTACCTCGGTTAATGGGGAAAACAAAAAGGAGGGAAATGGTGGAATGACAAGAATACCCTCACCTGAATCACACGTGAGGTAAAGTAACGTCCCAAACAAACGGACGTTAGGGGCAGGGACCATTTGTGCAAGTAAACCTTGTCGATAATGACCATTTATGCAAAATTGAAACCACTGGGACCAAATCCAATTATTTGGACAAACCACAGGGACCATTTATGTAATTTACTCTAAAAAAAGTACATATATCAATTATGAGTTTCAATTTATTATTTACTATTAGTTAAAAAAATTAGGTTATGACTATCAACTTTATGTATATATATTATAATATTTTTTATACATAGGATGATTCATTTTTTTTTTTTGTTATGATTTATTGGATTGTTTATTATGGAAATCAACATTATGTAATTATAGTGTTATTTATTTTTAGAGTTAATTACAAAAATGGTCCTTGTGGTTTGTCCAAAAATTTGGATTTGGTCCCTGAACTTTTTATTTTGCAGAAACGGTCCTTATTTTCATAGTTTGTTTGCAATCTTGGTCCCTCAACCTATTAACTTTTCTAATATGACCAAATTGTCCTTATTTTGATGCAAACTATAGGAACCATTTCTACAATTAATTTTTTAACTCTTTTTTATTCTTAATTAAATAAATTATTTTTTAGTGTTACTTAAATTTAATAAACTATAAAAAAAAGAAAAGAATTATTTAATTATTTATGTTGGTTCATGTGAATTATGAATCATATGTATCAATCAACAATCAATATAAAATAATAAGAACGAGATCAAGAACACTAACCAAATGCTTAGATTAATCATAGATTTGATTACAAAGGAGAATGAGAAGTTCTAGCACTGTAGCCCTAGATCTTGTTAGAAATTCGTGCGTTTAAAATGATAACTGTCAGACCTCTATTTCTAATACAAAGTCAACTATCTATTTACACTATTTACAACTTTTAACAATTTACAAAATAAACCCTAGACTTTAATTTTCATCAACAAAAGATATTCCAACAGTTCATAAATGATTTAGATATTTTTGGTCTTAATTAATTTTTATTTAGTATAATCAAAGTGTAAACCAATCAAAATTTATAAGCGAAAAAGTCATTTATGTTTAATAACTTATTTCTAGAGGTTTCATATATAAAATATTATAAAAATATTTGACTCTATAATTATTTATGTTGGTTCATAAATTTATAATAAAAATATGTTTGTGGGTCAAATATATTTTACTTTATTTTTAAATAAAATCGGCCAATTATATTTTATAATCTGTTCACATTTGTATCAAAGCAAAGTGATAATGGTAAAGTGATAAATATAAATGGTTTAAATTTTTAAGGTGTCGATTTAATCGGATTAAAATAAAAAATCAAATTGAAATACGAAAAAAGATTAAAAACCAATTTATATTTCTCAACTTTTATGTAAAGGTCTGACAAACCAAAGTTTGATGATTAAAGTTGTTAATCATGAATCTCAAAGATGTTATATGGATCTAAAATTTTAAATCGTTTTTGGTATAATTAAAAATTAAAACGATAAAATAATTGATACGTTAAATAAAAAAAATTGAGTTGTCTTAGACTATTTGGAAGTTTTTTTAACTCGGTCAAATTAAACGTTAAAATTTTATTTATTTAAGTTCTTTATAATTTATTAAAGTTAATTAACACTAAAAATAAAGTAGAGTCAATTACATAAATGGTCTTTGTGGTTTGATCAATATAAATATTTTTTATTATAAATGTATGAACCAGTATAAATAATTATAGAGAAAAAAATTCTTATTTATGAAACCTTTAAAAAATAATTTCTAAACATAAATGATTTTTTCGATTATAAATTTTGATTGGTTTACACTTTGATTATAGTAAATTAAAATTAATTAAAACTAAAAATATCTAAATCATTTATGAACCAATATAATTAATTAAATAATTTTTTTCTATTTTTATAGTTTATTAAATTTAAGTAACACCAAAAATAATTTATTTAATTAAGAATAAAAAAGAGTTAAAAAATTAATTGTAGAAATGGTCCCTATAGTTTGCATCAAAATAAGGGTAATTTGGTCATATTAGAAAAGTTAATAGGTTGAGGGACCAAAATTGCAAACAAACTATGAAAATAAGGACCGTTTCTGCAAAATTGAAAGTTCAGGGACCAAATCCAAATTTTAAGACAAATCACAGCGACCATTTTTGTAATTAACTCTTATTTTTAAATCATATTACTTTAATAATTTTTTAGTCTCTGTTTTACAAAATATAGGTTTACATTGATTGTAAATCTAAAAACCAAACACATGTGTATTAATATTTTATATTTATTCATAACTATAAATGTAAATATTTACATTTGTACATCGTTATATATAAGGGAAAATTATAAAAAAAAACCAACGCACTTTTGATATTTTTTTGTTAAGTCCTGTATCGAAAACGTTTCCATAAAAGTCCTTCAACTTGAAATCTTTTACGAATTGTGTTGTTTATGGGATTTATAAAGATTTTTCAGATATTTTTCATAAAGTTTCGTTAAGTTAAAGGACTTTTATGGAAACATTTTATGTGCAGCGATTTTTAAGAAAACGTTTTTAAGTTGAGAGAGTTTTATGGAAACATTTTTGGCGCAATGACTTATTCGAAAAATACTGAAAGTACGCTGATTTTTAACATGATTTTCCCTATATATAAATACCAACATGTTTCCTATACAATTATGATCATGAAATTTCTAATATATAATATTTTATATTTATTCATAACTATAAATGTAAACACTCAAGTATTTATTATTAGAGTTAATTGCATAGATGGTCCTTTAACTATCCCCAAATTGCAGCTATCGTCTTTTTTTTCGAAAACGTTGCAATTTGGGTGTTGTATGTACCAAAAAATTACAATTAAGGTCTTTTCTAACAGAATCCGTTAGATGGTGCCGTTAAATCAAGGGCATTTTCGTCTTTTCAAAGACAAGGGACCTTTTTTGCAATTTTTTCTTATTATTTTCATTTTCATTTTCTTCATCATCATCATCATTATTATTATTATTATTATTATTATTATTATTATTATTATTATTATTATTATTAAAAAGAAAAACAACTTGCAGACTTCCAATTTAGCACAACCCATTGTTTTTCAAAAACGTCTTTAGATTGACCCTCCATTTATTAGAAAGTCTTGCTTGATGACAAACAATGACTACCCAACTCTTGCTGGGATTCTCTTCCCTTTCATCTTCTTGAGCTTGCCCCTTCCCACACCTCCTGGATTCTCAGTTTTTTGGCACCTAGTCAACTAGAATAGATTGAAATGAAAAATAGGCCTTCTTTCTTCTTGATACAGAGACTCAGCTTCCAGCCTTTAGGCAAAGCATCACCAAATTCACTAGCATCAACAACCCTCCTCTTCTTCCTCCTACTCCCCCACTGTCCATTCAAACCTCTCAGAAACCCTAACAATGCATCTTCTGTCGACATTCCAACCGTCCTCCTCCTACTTTCAAGCCCGTATGGGTCCTCTAATCCGGCTAGTGTGGTCATATTTACCATCACACCTCTATCATTTACAATCTCTCTCTCTCTCTCATTATCATATACCACAACCTTCTTGGTTGTATTATGACGAATTCTTTTGGCGGTGGGAGGATGAATGAAAACTGCATTGCGGTCTGCCTCGTTTCCGCTTTATGCCTAGGGTTTCAGTATTCAAAAATTCAGATACAACGTAATTGCTATTGATGTCGTTTTCGTCTTCAATCTGATGTACTTCCTAGAAATACGGGTCTGATTTGCAGAGTTGTTTCAACATACGGATGATTAGAGAGTTTTCCGCTTGCTCAGGGTCTTTAATGTTGTTGGAAGTGGCTGTATGAGAAAATCGAAGGTGAGGTGTGCAGCGGTGAAGTGTGGTGGTCTTTGTAGTTGAGGAGGAGGACTCGACAGAGACAATACGGAGACGAGAGTAGGTCTGTTTCGACTACCGGCGGATTCGTTGAAAACGGCGCAGTTGATTTTGTGATGAAGTTGGATGAACATTGTAGCAGCAGCATAATAATAATGATGATGATGATGATGATGAAGAAAATGAAAATGAAAATAATAAGAAAAAGTTGCAAAAAAGGTCCTTTGTCCTTAAAAAGACGAAAATGCCCTTGATTTAACGGCACCATTTAACGGATTCTGTTAGAAAGGACCTTAATTGCAAATTTTCGGTACATAAAATACCCAAATTGCAACGTTTTCGAAAAAAGGACGATAGCTGCAATTTGGGGATAGTTAAAGGACCATCTATGCAATTAACTCTTATTATTATTATTTTATTGGAAAATAAACTCTTTCTTGTTTAACCAAAATTCGGCCACCCGTTTTGCTACTAATTGGGTCGAATACACACACTCAAAGGTGAAAGGTGTGTTTCAATTGTTCTTCGCATGTTCAATTGCATATTTAGTGTTTGCTCAATCGTGTCATCATCAGTGGATATCGAGAGTTTTGGATTCAGACATTTTTACCACCACTAGTAAGGTACAATCCTTTCGTACATTACTTTTAGCTTATTATATGTTTTGCTTGATGCGATCTTGTCGGGGTTCATTTCATATAGTTCTAGTGACTTTATGTATGATTTTTTTGAAAGTACTCTTGTATTGTTAATTTAAACAAGACCATGAAAAAAAAATCATAATCATGAAAAAAAACAATGATAATAAAACCTTTTATCGCAACAATTTCACACCCGAAATCATGGGCAGACCCAAGGCTTCAGGGCGGTAGCACGGGCAACCGGTCACTGAGCCAATAATCACGTTACATAGTGTAAAGTTTTTTAAATTTCAATTTTGCAACCAACGAAGTTTGAAATGTGCAACATATGTATTTCTAAAATTTGGAAATTTTTAGTAAGTTTACAGAAGAAATATTAAATATTAAGGGCTAAAGCCGTACAATAGTTGTGTACTTTTTAAAGTGTATCGATATGGTATGTGTACTATTTTAATTATTCATATTATACGTGTACTTTCTGATTGTTCAAATATTATACTTATATTTGTTTTATGACCGACTATTTTGTAATATGAGTTGACATGACATATGATTATCTGATTTGACAATTAAAATTTAATTTAATGTTGCTTTCTTGTATCACATAAATTGTCAACTCAATTAATTGTGAAAATCACATCAGATTTTCCTTGCCAACTCATATCTTGAAACTAGAAATCTAGTCCACATAATCTTTTTTAACCTGGAACTAGTAACCCAGGGATCATATTTTGAATGATTCAGAAAGTACACGTATATTATGAATAATTAAAAAAAATACATGTACCATATCGATACACTTTAAAACCACAAAACTATTATATGACTTTAACCCAAATATTAACAAAAAGAAACAATTAAATGTGTACTATATTTATCAAGTTGACGAAAACAAGCCGGTTTTCTGTTTTTGTTTTCAACGAAAACAGGGCTTAATTGAAAACATGTTTAGTTTGACATTATTCTAATTTTTTTGTCATTTTCTAAATGTTTTCATTTTCTAAATTTATAATAGAAATTGGAAAATGCATTAAAGGAGTTTTCAACCATTTTTCTAATTTTCAAAAGTGAAAACAAGGGACGTGGTGAACACGTTTTCAAAATTTTCTCCTAATTTTCTAGAAATGTAATAATGAAAACAAATTCTGGAAAAGTGAAAGTGAAAACAAATATCAATTTTTCATCAACTAAACACACCCTAAAATGTTTCCTCCTTATTTCTCTTTCCACCTCCACAAAGCTCTCGTCCGTAGTTTTTCTAATTTATTAAGTAGATTTTAGATTTCTAGGTTTTGAAATTTAAATCATTTAATTGTTTGATTGTTAGATTTTTAGATTTAGGGTTATAATTTTCTCTAATATCTATTGGACTATTTATATATGTCAATTATGTATTGTTGGTCTGACCTAACCAATTTAATTAATTCATTTATTAAATTATCGAACCGATAAGACGATTGTACAACCGGTGACTTCAGATCCTAAGCCCTTCACTGCCCGAAATCCTTGTGTTCACAGGTACGTACAATACACTGTGTTTTTAAGGTACTCACACGATATATATATATATATATAAGTTCATTGCAGAACCTAAATTTTGTGTAGAACTATAGAATTAATATCGTCCATAGATTGGATTAATTTAATGGTCTTGATTAAAAGAATCAACTGTCGAATTAGTGAAAAAAAGATTGGTATTTGTGATAATTTAAATCAGGGTAAAAATTGAAAAAGATGGAAATTGTAAAAAAGTTGACATAAGAAGAAAAAATATCCTATTATTTTAAATTAAAATAACATTAGTATGATTAACTTTTAAATCAAAAAAATTATAACATAGAAACGAGAATTTTATACTCTTTAAAACGAGACCGATCATGTATTATTTTTTTCCCAAAAAATTTTACGTGTTTATTTTTCGTAAAATTGTTTTTTACCCAGACGACTCATTCAATATATATTATCGAGACAATTTAATGTCGAACTAACAGTTTATATCATATATTCAACGTTGAAATAATATTATATATCATATATGCAACACTGCATATACATTCAATATTAAAATAGTCAAAATAATGGTCAAAGTTAGCAGTCAAACTTGATGGACTACCCTTAATTTAACAAGACCGGTTATAATATATTTTTTTCAAAAATTTTACATGTTTAGTTTTCTTTAAAAAAATTTACCAAGACGACTATTCAATATATCATATTGAGATCGTTCGATATCAATTATCAGTTTAATCATATATTCAACATCGAAGTAATATTGTATATCATATATACAACACTGAATATACATTGAATATTAAAAGAGTCGAAATAATGGTCAAAGTTATTAGTCAAACTTGGTGGACTACCCTTAATTTAATGTTAATTGCATATTTATCATTTTATTCCTAGTGTTACATTACAATCCTATGGTGTAGATTGGTTCTATAATTCTGCTTTAAATTAAGGATCTGCGATGATCTCAACCATATATATATATATATATATATATATATATATATATATATATATATATATATATATATATATATATATATATATATGAAATTACGGTTTTAGTCCCTGAAATAATTTTATTACACCACAAGTCCCTAATATCGAAAAGTTGTAACATTTTGGTCCCTAAAACTAACGGCAGTTAACTTGAGCCGTTAGTTTCAGGGGCATTTTTGTCCTTTTGACTTTTAGGGACCATTTATGTACATTTCATAGTTTCAGGGACCATTTGTGTAATTTTCATACCTTTTATTCTTTATTCTTTATTTCTTTATATTATTATTTATTTTCATATATATTTAGCATTTCTTTCTTTTTTATTATTTAATTATCCAAATGTAACATTTAATTTTTTATTCCTTTTGTTTTAATTATTAATTTTATTTATATATTTATTGTTATTATTAATCTTAATTTTTTTTATATTACTATAATTATTTATTTAAGATTATTATATGATACACATGATTCATTTTTTTTCAATTATTTATTGAAAATTAAAATCTTTTCCTATTCTTTTATTCAATTAATAAAAATAAAAATTAGTTGTAGTTTTTTTGTTCGAAAAATCTAAAATCAGAATGATGTATTTATTTTCTCCATTCAAAAAAATACAAAATAATGATGTGTTAAAGTTTTTTTCATTCGGAAAAAGTATATAATCAAAGTGGTTCTTCATTGCAAATTGTTAATAATTTTTTTTTAATTCTAAATGGTTTGAAAAAAAATAAAAATTGGAATGGTTCGTCGTTTTTTAATAAAAAAATTTAATTGTCAATGGTTTGTTGTTTTTTATTGAAAAAATTAAAATTGTATTATTTATTAGGGTTTAATATAAAAAAACCAACATGTTTTCTTATTTTTTTCGATTTAGTCCCTCCGTGTTATTTTTTACTAAAAAAGTTCTCAAGTTATTGTTTTTAATCCAGTTTTCAGAAAAGTTTTATTTTTTCTCATAATCAACACTGTCTTTTTCCACAAATAACAAACATGTTTTCACTATTTTTCTACGAAAAGTACACAAACTTGAAGACCTTTTTGAAAAATAAAGAAAAATTCTAAAAAATCACAAACAAATATATTACTTAAGGATTTTATTGGTAAAAAATAACACGTAGTGACTAAACCACAAAAACGTGAAAAATATGTTGGTTTTTTTCGATTTAAACCCATTTTTATCTACATTTAATTAAAATAAGAATGGTTCTTTTGTTTGAACAAATCAAAAATCATAACGGTTCACCGTTTTTTAATCAAAAAGGTTAAAATCAAAATGATTCGTCATTTATTTGATAAAAAAATTAATCCCGAAATGATTATCGTTGTCTGAAAAAATCAAAAATCATAACGGTTCATCGTTTTTTAATAAAAAAAATTAAAATCGAAATGGTTCATCGTTTATTTAATCCAAAAAACAATACCGGAGTGGTTCGTAATTTTTTATCATAGTTTAATTAAAATCAGAATGATTATTTTATTTAAAAAATAAAAAATCAGAATGGTTCTTCTTTTTTTATCGAAAAAATTAAAACAATTTTAATTTTTGTTGTGTTGAACAAAAAACGTGAACCATATTGATTTTGATTTTTTCAAACAAAAAAAGACTAAGCATTCTAATTTTATTTTTTTCGATTAGAAAATGACGAACCATACTGATTTTCAAACCATTTAGAATTAAAATTTTTATTAAGTATTTGCAATGAAGAAAATACGAACAATTTTGATTATATTCTTTTTCCAAAAGAAAAAAAAACTTCAACACGTTCTTAGTTTGAACTTTTTTGAATGGAGAAAAGAAGTAAATAATTTCAATTTTAGATTTTATGAACGAAAAAAAAAACTACAACTAGTTTTTACTTTTCCTAAAATGAAAAAAAAGAACAGAGAATGATTTATATTCTCAATAAATAATTTTAAAAAAATGAACCCGGTATATTAATATTAACAATAAACATAGAAATAAAATTTAATAATTAAAACAAAAGGAATAAAAAATAAAATGTTATATTTGGATAATTAATTTATAAAAAGAAAGAAATACTAAATATATATGAAAAGTATGAAAATTACATAAATGGTCCCTAAAAGTATGAAATGTACGTAAATGGTCCCTGAAAGTCAAAAGGACAAAAATGCCCTTGAAACTAACGGCTCAAGTTAACTGCCGTTAGTTTCAGGGACCAAAATGTTACAACTTTTCGATTTTAGGGACTTGTGGTGTAATAAAATTCTTTTAGGGACTAAAACCATAATTTCATATAAACCACAGGGACCATTTATGTAATTTAGTCTATATATAATATATATCTTAATCTTAACTACTAATAAAGCATTTAGTTTGTTTGCAATTTACAATGCATAAGGTACAAGTAGTAATGCATATTCTTGAATTTTAGGACATACAAGTCTTTGAAGCATCATGTACAACCTTGATCTGCATACATAATTTAAGCTCAGCTTTTAAAATGTTGAGAATTGTGCACGCATTGAAACCTACGCAGACTCTTCCTTTTCTTCCCACGCTTCATTTGCAACCGGTAATAAGCCTAGCAAACAGAACCCTAGGAAGAGGATGGTATTGTACTGGACCTACGGAAGAAGTAAATCGCCGGAAAAAAAGCGAGCGAATTGAAGGATCAAACGATGCAAAATTGTTGGTTTGTTAGTTTGAGTATCATGAAGGCGGTGAAGATAAGTTCAAAAAATTCTTTGCATGTTTCCAGTTTCGGATTGTACGCAATAGGCCATGCGTCTGCTTGTGAATGGCGGTGGTTCGTAAGCGGTGCCTCAGTCTATTTTCTTCTTGTTGATGGTGAGCAGCTCAATTCTCTTTCTGCAACTAATTATACCATCTCACATATCCTTTCCCACCTCCTACATCGTCAAAAGTCCTTTGTGCATTAGGAATTTGCTTGATGAACGTTTTCTGATTTTTATAATCTGTAATTTCTGAAGTGGATCTCGTAATTTAAACTTTTTGTGCATTATGATTTTGTTTGATGAGCGTTTTCTGATTTCTATAGCTGATCGTGTTTCTAAAACGTCTTTTGTGTGAGTAACGGATCCCAATTACCGATCTGGATATATGCTATTAAAATTAGGGTTTTATTAAAATTAGGGGTAATGGGTAACTGTGTTTTATTTTAATTTTGATTTTGGTTTTTTGTTATGCAGGGTTTCAAGTTTTTCATTCTTTAGGAGGGGGAACTGGATCTGGTATGGGAACCCTTTTGATCTCGATATAATTTTGTTATACAATATACTCATATTTTTCATATTGTTTTAACGTATAGATTGTGAAAAAATATGTTGGTTCAAATATCGAGATTAATTCATGCAATCAGGTTTGCAAACGTAAAAACTATATTTGTTATAGCATCGGGTACAATTGTTTTCAAGAGCAACAATTGAAAAAATATATGACAACTATATTTGTTACGTGCTTGCCTTTACAGAGTCAATATCCTCGACTGGTTACACTGATGACTTTCTGCCACCGCCGTCAAAGGGGGTCACTGGCAAGGATGGATGGTAATAGTTTGTTTTACTCTGTGTTTCATGGATTAGAACCCTTAGGTGCCGTTTGGATTGCATGATTTTAAAATGATGGATTCTAAAATGATAGGATTTTAAAATTATTAGGGGGGTGAGTGCATTGTGAAATGAGGAGAAATGTGGAATGTGAAATCCTAAATGAAGCTAAATCCTTTCATTTTAGTTTTTATCCAAACATGACATAGAAGGATTTCTAAATCCAAATTCTAAATGAGTTGTTAAGATCCTATAAACCAAACGCCACCTTATACTTAATTGTACGGTATTTGGCACGAAACCTTCTTTCTGCACATGTATTTTAAGCATGGAGTTTTGTGTTAATTAGTTGTTTGATGTGTCATGCATTGCACTTTTTATGCCTCTATCTATGAAGATTTTGTCACGTGATCCATCTTGTGGATTTTCGTTTAAAGCATCGGTACATGAGTGCAGTAATTAATTTGTATTAATGTTTGTGTGTGTGAGTGTGATTTTTCTTATATTTAACGAAAAAGCAAATGATGTTTTAAACAATTTTTCTTAATTTGTACATGAGTGCAGCAATTTGTACGTGGAGGCCATTCAAGAAAATGATATTTTAAACAGATTCTTTTTTGAAAAAATTTCTTAGGTTAACTTTTTGTCTTTTGATCATCGACCGGTTCAACCCCTTTGCTTGAATGAGCCGAAATTGTCACCCCTCAAAAAGCAAAAGTAAACATGTAGCCATGTAGGTAAAGAATTTAGTTACGGACAACCAAGATTAAGGGGGTGTTTGGATGTGGATTTTCAAAGTTATATTGAGACTTTAGAGTCGGAATTAGATTATCAGTTGATTAAGATTTAAGGTATATTTACATTTATCCTCAATAATCACTTTTCTTGCAACAACTTCTTCCCATTTTTTCTTGTTAAAATATGATTAGCAAATTTAACTATTTAGGATTTGATGGGTACTGTCACCAACACACCACATAATATTCGAGTTTTGTTTATCAAACCTCTTGTTTCACTCTTGCTAGATGTAGTGCATAACCATGCTTGATGAAACTTCAATGATATTGTTGAACTGTAAAAAGCACATGTGAAAAGTTATTTTGTTTTCTAATGAATCTATACGTTCCTTTTGGTTTTGATGATGATAGATGTAGCACCTATCAAACTTATGAAACCTTTTCAACTTTTTCTTTCCATCACGGGCTTTTGGTTTTTTCGAGTTGACATTATTATTTATCATAATATAGAAAATGCTCATATGTCCCAAAAGAAATTCAGCATCCTCTGTGTTGGCAATGTTTTAATCTAAAATGACCTTTTTTTTTTCCATTAGTAACCCTTAAAAGATATTGATAACATTGATTGTGGTTCACAACTTTCCTCTACTTTCATCATATTGAGGGGTGTTTTAGACAATTAAACTAGCACTCTTACTTTAATAGTTAACTATGTGTGTGCCTAATCAAAATGCTAAAATTATGATGGAGGGATACCATATTTGGTTTTCAGCTAATTTTGTACTCCCTTAATCCTATGAGAACTACAACGTTTGACTACATACGGATTAACCGGTTGTTTGCTTTTAGTCATATGTCCAAAATACCCTCCTGTAAGCATTTATTTTAAGAATTGTGTGCTAAAGGAATCGTTGCAATTCCCTTGTTATCATAATTTTTTGAATATGCAATTAGAAAACTCGAGAAAGGTGTAATGGTTTTGGATCTCAAAATTTCAGGCCTCGTTACAATTTGGATCTCAAGAGTATTTCTGTCTATGGGCAGATGTTGCCGATTGACCCAGCAGTTTTCGCAACAACAGATAACCAATGAATCATTGTTGATACGGGAACAACTTTGGCATACCTCGTTGCAGAAGCATTTGATCCTTTTGTCGATGTGTAAGTTTTAGCGTGTCTTCCATAATTTTGATTTTCTGTTAAAATTAAAGAGCAATCAGGTTTTTTGTGGCATTAGGTAATTTGTTGTGGAGCAATCAGGTTTTTCAAGCTCTTTTGTTCTATATAATGACAGGACTTCTTGGATCTTTGATTTGGTAAAGACCAAATTAAGTTATCGACTTTTTTTCACCATTGTACTTGTTTTTCGTTATAAATTAACCATTGTTCTTTGCAGAAACACAAAAGAACCTAGCGGTTTGCAAGATTGATTTTTTAGACAAATCAAGAAAATGTAAATGCAGAAACAAAACAAAAAAAAATACATGGCTTTTGACACCATTTTGTTCAAAATTGTTCACTGATACAAGTTTTTCCCGTTTCAGAAAACGATAATTTGAAATGGCCTCAACGTAAGGTGAAGAAAAGTTTTTGTTCAAAATTGTTCATTCCTCCTGTCATATATTAATGAAGAAAAGTTTTTGCTGTTCCTATAAACGAAAAGTTAATGAAGAAAAATGTTTGAAAAGTCAATCACCACTCAACCATTGTTATTTTTAATATAATTCTCATATGCTTCCTCTACATCGTTCTTTTCCCTTAGTGATTTAAGTGAACTTGTACATGTGGATTCTCCTCTGGGGAAACTTTTTTGAGGTGTGTTTTTTTAGGGTCAGTCATTCTATTAGCTTGATGGGATTCATCGAATCCTAACCACTTCTAGCATTCCATAGGAAAAGCCAAAATGAAGAAAAGGAGAAAAATTAATGATATAAAATAGTTGGATATTTATCCAGGTTATTGCTTGATATATGAATCTGAGATTCCACAGAACAAGTGTACAAATACACACATTCACACATACATACATATAAAAATCCATACATGTCAGTCCAATATCAAGTCAGAGCATATCCCACAATCTCCATTTAGAAGTGGCAAATAACTCTTTTTTCCTTCTTTTTCTTTTATTCGACCGAGCGTAACAAGAATCATAGAAATGAAGGGTTCTGAAGTCAAACGCCCAGTCTACATGTTCCAATCATATGTAAAATAGGTTTTGTTTTTTTTCAACAAATAAATAAATATGCATGTGAATGTTTGAAGTTAATCATCGAGCGATAGAGGTGTGTGCCATTTGCAATATTTGTTGCATCTACAATATCTCTTTTTTATAAAAAGCTAAAATTATGTTATATACATTCCACGATATTAAATGTGGTCCTTTCTGCTACACTTAGTCTTATTGTGTAGTAAACTACTTAGAATACTGATATTTAGATCTTATATGTTGGTCCTTTCTTTTTGTAAGTTTGGGAGAAAAGCCTATAACTATCATAAAGCATATCTCATGTTTACTTATGCAGAATAGTGGTTTTTGAGAATGTGAACTTATGTGTAATATCTTGCGTATTTGGTTCTTGCATATGTTGATACCATAAAAGCCTTTGAAAATGACCTTCTGGACTTCTAGTATTCAGACTGATTGCCTAAAGAAAGCTGGAAAATGTTTTAGAGTTTTGAGGTAATTTAAGTTTTTTTTCAATAATTGTTGATCTTTTGATATTTTGGTTCTATACAAATGTTTTTTTGAAGGTTTTCCAAATATTTTGGTTGTTATATTTTGTACACATGATCCAACTAAAAAAATGACACCTGATAATCTTTTTTTTTTTTTTCATTCTTTGTAATGTTCCTTGGAGTGCTGTAACACCACGGTTGTACTGCCTAACGCCAATGTTTGTTTCTCATTTTTCATCTTCTCAATAGATACGGACAATGAAATTGATCATGATGCTTCTCTTTTGGTTTAGTGAAACTTTTATAAAGTGATAAATTATGATAATTGCAAATTACTCACTCTGTTATTTGATATCAGAAATCATTGAGCGTAGATCTTCTTCAAGCGCTTTGGATCTGCTCATTGTGATCAGCCGCCCTCTCTTTGTACTTGCTACTTTTTTGGTTCCCACTTTTATTTTGTCTGACCCATTTGCATGTTGTCTAGCTCTACTATTGCTTTAAAGTTTACGATGCATTGCGGTACACGTGAGCCACATGTCATTTCTAAGCTATTGTGGTTGCTAACCAGCTGATTGAGTTTACTTATTGGGGGAAGTGGTTGTTGTGGACTAAATTTTAGTATTCACAGTTATATTTTCATTTCAATATTGATATCATGACTTTGGAGTAATAAGTTTGACCTACAATATAACAACATAGTACTATCTTTTTTTTTTTGTTGCAGGACTGATAATGACGTCTATCTTTTTAAACTGCAGTTAATGTTCTCGTGAAAGAGGTTGATATACCTTGCTTCCAGTATGAGATGCATAATAAAACCTGGATTGTTGTTTGTGCTGTAAAGGATATTGCCACCAACAAGATATCAAGAGTAACAACACGGTTAAAATGCTCAAGAAATGAGAGTGGGTAATCTCTAAAATCCATATACTTGATCACTATGGTCTCAAGGACAATAAATTGTAGTCATGGAGCTTGAAAATCGTATTTAAAAGTGAATGATATGGGGGCCAATCTTTTCACTCTCAAAACGAAGGAATTGCAAACTGATACACAAGAGATTTTAGCCATTTAGGTTTGTCTAAACTTGTGACAGATTTTCAAAGGTTGAAGCATATGCTTAATGATCTAGGGGAATCAATGTGTATCCATCCATAAACAAATTGATACCTTTGCAGAATGCATCCTTGTTGCTCATGGTTTATGGACCGGTTCAGCCTCATTCTTCACAGATAGTCGAAGTCCGATATGTTTAAATTTCCACGAATATCTCTAAAGAACAATTCCATTTACATCACGCTGATATTTTCTTGTTTCGAAGCTTAAATAGAAATGTAGTTAGATTAATCTGTTTGCTACTTAGATACTTAAATTTTAATCTAAAGTGTTTATTTTGGTCATTTTAATAGGTAAATGCATCATATCTAATATCTAATTATTTATAAGTAGTATAAAAATATATATCCCATTTGGTTAGTTCTAATTATTTCTAATCTGTTTGCTACGGGTGATTTCAAGTCCTCTTTGATCATTCTGTGCAGGTCCCTTTGAGCATTTTCTTTATCCATATGAATCAAAACCTGAAAATAAACGCTCTTTAACTTTATTTTACGCCATTGTTTGTGATGGAAGTGTTGGAATTATTTGGCTATCCCAAGGATTTATACAAAAACATGCTTTGTGAAACAAATTACCCTTACAAGGAGTGGGTAAATTTCAAACTACTTCCTGCAGTCTGTTTTGATTTCTGAAGTTTGATACTTGCAAATTGCAAACTACTTCATGATGATACTTTCAAGATGCCAAGATCCAAATTGGTTCATTAATGTTGTAGACAATGGAAGTCCATGGTGGAGGAGATATGTACTTGGAAACAAGACGAGCCGAGCTAGAGTCCGTTTAGGCTTGGGTTCGGCTCGTTTAAAATTACTAGGCTCAAGCTCGAGCTCTGTATGTAAATCTCGAACTCGACTCGTGAATAATTTTCAAAGCTCGAGCTCGAGCTCGGTTAAGACTCGACTTGTTTTTCATATGTTCTAATTTTTAATTAATTTTTATTTGATCTTTTTATGATATATATGTATGTGTGTGTGTGTATATATATATATATATAATTTTTATATATAGGCTTGTTTAGGCTCGCGAGATTGTTTTGTGAAGCTCGGGCCTAGGCTCATTTATTAAAAAAAAGCTCGTGCTTGTTTAACTTCGAGCTTTTAACGAGTCTAGCTCGAGTAGCTCGTAATGAGCTTTAATATGATCTCATGATGAATTTTTCTAAAGAAAGCATTAGCTGGATTGCTTTTCTTTTGAAAAATTGGACAAGAAGTTTACGACGTACTGTTGGGAAAATGGTCCCGAAAACACTAATAAACTTGCACAGGATCGAAATAATCAAACTAATATTCATTTATTGATCAAACTGAATTCACACACTTTACAATATTGAAATATGGTTCCTATTTATACTAGTCTAAGAGGTGCGACGAAAGGTTGCAACTCTTCATGGAACCCTTTCACGAACGGTTATGTCTTTTCGAATAGACACACCCTTTCGGTTTTAACTAAGTGCTATTTTTGTCCTTGCACTTTCTATAATTACATAAACAATACAATACTTTAAACTATTTACATAATAAATCCTATACTTTATGTTTTTGTCATTAATTTCAACATTCACCCCCCTAATGACAAAAACAGTAATCCTTGAGTAATCTTACTCAGTGTTGATTCCTTCTTCTTCTTGTACTTCTTCATCATCTTTAAAATCTTGTAAACTTAAACTTGCAAATAAGAGAGTTGGCTCTAAATCTTCTTCAACCAAATTCGTCTCTTCTAGTCTTTGAAATCTTCGAGTTCCTTCACGGCAATGTGAGGCATAATGTCCATATTTATTGCAGTTGTAGCATTTTATTTTGTTGAAGTCTCTTGTGGATCTTTTCTCTTCATTATAATCCTTCATCGTGGGTTTTCCTTGCTTTTGACTGTTGTAATGACGTTCACGGCCAGTATTGTTGTCGTGTGTCAACAAGAGCCTGTCTAGACTTTCGGCATGCTTGTTTTTCTTGAATTTCACCCTTTCTTCAAATGTTTTCAATCTTCCAATAGTCTCATCCAGTGTCATTGTGTCTAGATCAGAGAATTGTTCGATTGACGCAACAATTTGTATAAACTTTTCTGGTACAGAGTTTAGAATCTTCCGCACAAGGGTTTGGTTATCAATTGTTGTTCCGAGGCTAGTCATCCTTGATATAATACTTGTCAATTTCGTGGTGAATGAATCAATAGACTCTTCTTCCTCCAATTGTAGTGCTTCAAATTCTGATCTAAGGGTTTGTAGTCTTGCCTTTTGAACTTGATCTATGCCGATATTTCTAATCTTCAACGTATCCCACATTTCTTTTGCAGTTTTGCAATTTGCTACTTGTAGTATTAGATCTTCAGGTAAAGCTTGAAACAGATATGCAATTGTAGTCTTGTCTCTTTTATCATCTGGTTGGGTTTGAGGGGTAGGTTCAACCATATCCCAGAGACTATTTGCTTGTAGTATGGTTCTCATTCTAATGGACCATATGGTATAATTTGTTGAATTTAATAATGGACATTGAAAAACTGTTAAGGATCCTGGATCCTTAACTTGATTACTTTGATCATCTTTTGGATTTTCTCCCATAATCTTTTTTCTCAAAAAAACTTAAACTTTTATGAAAATTTAGAACTTTAAACACTAATATCTTTAAAACTTTAAACTTTATAAAACTGTAAATACTTTGAATCTTAAAACCTTAAAAACTGTAAAACTTTAAAAACTTGAAATCTTTAAAACTTTAGTTTTTCAACTTCTATATAAAAAAAACTTGAAATGAAACTTAAAACTTAATAAACTTGTATATGTGTCAAACCTTGCATATACCTAAAAAACTTTTAAAACTTTATGTGTGTCAAACCTTACACATATAAACACTTAAAACTTGTATATGTGCTAAACCTCACATATACTAAAAACCTTAAAAACTTGTATGTGTGTCAAACCTTACACATATCAAAAACTTAAAAACTTGTATATGTGTTAAACCTCACATATACTAAAAACACTTTATAAAACCACTTGTATGTGCTTCAATCCTCACACACACATTAAACTTAAAACACTTTAATACTTAAAACTTAAAATTATGTGCTTCAATCCTCACACACACATTAAACTTAAAAACACTTTAATAAATCTTATATAAGTTATAAAAACATAAACCGATAATAAACTATAAGTTACATTATAATTTATTTTCTCACGAAACCTACTTTTATTATAAGTTACGTTATAATAAAATTAATTCTAAGGTTTTTTTTGCTAGTTTTACTTCTACACAAATAAAACAAGGTATTTGGATGAAAATACCTAACCTTATACTCGGGCCGCAAAATTCGTTTTGGGCTCCTTTAAACGGGCTGCTTTCCTTTTCTGATTGGGCCTGTTTGCTTGGGCCTCTTTTTTTTAAAAAAATCCGGCTGGACTGATACTGCTGTTGTTCCAATTCTCCCTTGGCAGTAAACTCTTTGGGCCTCCCTTTTACTGCTTCTTGGGCCTCGTATTTTTGATCCGGCTGGGATCTTGAAACTTGACTGCTTCTTATTTCCTTTGACCAATTTGGGCTTGGTTCCTTTTCTGTCTTGGGTCCGGCCTATCCTTCTGTCAATTCTCCTTGGTCCGGTTTTTCTTTGAAAACGTTTTCTTTCTTGAAACGTTGCAATGGCTTCTATTCAATCGGTGTTCTTATCCCCTTTTGCAAACATGCGCTACTGTTACCTTTTCTTTTTGAACCGATTGCTCCTAATCGGTGCTCCCCCTTCTATGAATCGATGCAACCCTTAATCGCTGCCTTGATGTAACCCTTCTATTTTGAATCGATGGTTTGCTTAAGTCTAAAACCCCTCTGTCGCCTATACCTAATCGACGCCTGTTGGTTATGGTTTCGGTGACGGTTGCGATGGTGGTTCAACGGTGGTGGTTGGCGTATGGCGACGATTGGTATTTTCGTCCGTGGGTATTCGCCTGCGGTTGTGGCACTTATCTATGTGGGTTTCTTCTACGGTGGTGCCTCTGAAATCAGGTTCTGTCTCTCTGATTTCTTGTTGCCTTCGATTCCACTATGCTACTGTTGAATTCTAGGGTTTACTTAATATCTATGAAATGCGATAGGGCTTACTGTTACTTCTGATAAAAATCGTTGCTTTGATTTTTGCCTTCGGTTCTGTGGGTTTGCCTACTGTTGGGAATTTTGATTTCAATTCCTATTGAAATCTGGAACAAAACTTGATGAATTGGTGCCCGGTGTTTGTAGAACAAATCCTCTGTTCTGCCGCCCTTGGTACTGATGATGATTCTCCCGTGAATCACCTTCTGGTGTAATTCGTTTGATCGACCGGTAAATGATGAAATCCGAATGGTTTGATTAAGCCTAGCGCTCTGATACCAAATGTTGGGAAAATGGTCCCGAAAACACTAATAAACTTGCACAGGAATTTGCACAGGATCGAAATAATCAAACTAATATTCTTTTATTGATCAAACTGAATTCACACACTTTACAATATTGAAATATGGTTTCTATTTATACTAGTCTAAGAGGTGCGACGAAAGGTTGCAACTCTTCATGGAACCCTTTCACGAACGGTTATGTCTTTTCGAATAGACTCACCCTTTCGGTTTTAACTAAGTGCTATTTTTGTCCTTGCACTTTCTATAATTACATAAACAATACAATACTTTAAACTATTTACATAATAAATCCTATACTTTATGTTTTTGTCATTATTTCCAACACGTACTACCAAATTTTGTGAAAATGAGTCGACACGGAAATGACACCAATCACAAAATACATGAACCGTTTAAAGCTTAAACCAAGCCCAACCCAATTGACAAACAGACCATTTTAAATAAAATATATCATGATGACCATCCTTAATATGAGTTTGTCATGAATAATTTCATAAATGTAGCTAAGTATTACATGTGTATAGTATTAGTTACTTAAAACTTTGATTAACGTAATCAACTCATTATATTTAAATAAATAACCTAAAATTTTATGTCATTGTAATTTGTATGTGTCAACGTCTACTTTGAACTTGTTTTCTTAATTAGAAGTTCCATTAATTTTCATTCATTATTATGTACCGTAATAAACCAATATTTTTATCTGACATCTCAACTGAAACATTATATTAATTTATTTGTATACATGTTGCCAACAATTATCCTCTTTTTTCTCGTAAAGAATGACGGGTAGCATAACAAACATGTTACAAAACTACAATTATTCGCCGCCGCCGCTTTGCACGGGTAACATACTAGTGTATATATATATATATATATATATATATATATATATATATATATATATAGGGTTAGGATCTAATGTGAACAATATTAATGATGAGAACAATATGCACCTATTAGAATACGCCACATCAACAATCATGGCTGCTTTACGTGGAAATATTTAGCAAGATAAGAAAGGGCAATTTCGGAAGGACTAAAAAACGCATGGAATACAACCGATATCATTTCTAAAATTTCTAAAAAGAAGGGTAAATATCAATTAAAGGGGCCAGGGGTATTTTAGGAAATTTGAAACCCATCCCTGCTAAAGTAATTAAAGAGAATAAGAGTAAAGATCGTGGATATACAAACAGTCGCCGGAAGACTAGCGGAAAGCACGGCGGTCGTTTGCAGCCGGAAGTTAGCTTCAAAAAAATTCAAAAATGCAGAGGATTGTGGACGTTATCCGGAGGGCCTATAAAGGAGTATTCGTATGCAGCGAAGATAAAGTTACGGTTGGTCGATTTGGGGGATTTAGGAGAAGTCGTCGTTGAAATCGAAGATTCACGGTCGATAATGGCGGGACATAGTGAGAAGAACCTTGCATCGCAGGGGCATGATGCTTCGAATCCTGTGACTGTTTACGACGACTCAGTTGAAAGAAGAGACGACAAAGGAAAAACAATATTAATAATTGATGATTCTCCATTGGAGCCATGTCGAGGTATGATTTTGTAGTTTGCAAAAGTGTTGGTGTTGAATTTTTTTGGGTGTCGTATGAAAAATAGAGATAATGGTACATATTAGACCCTTTTGATTCCAATGCTCATAGAAAATGAATTCATGATATGTTGGCTGCAATAGGAATTAATTGTGTGTTTAGTAATAAAAGGCAACACAAAATTATGTACTTTGATTGGTAGATGGAATAAGGAGATTGTGAGTGCATCCATAACAAGTAACCCATTGGATTTCAGTGAGCATTGAAGTTGAATTCATGAGTATGTTGTCTGCAATTGGAAGCAAGTGTATGTTCAATAGTAGAAGTCAAAACAAGGTTGTGTAGTTGTAAAGTAAGCAGGCAAAGATGGGAAAAAAATTGTGCAGTGCATCCATAAAAAGGGGTATATACAAGAGTATGCAGGTTTAATGGAAGCAAGATCTCATAATAGATGAGAAATGTAACTGGGCTGTGCATTAGGAAAATGAAGTACATCATACAGCATGAAGTATAAATAATTTAATTAGTGGATGATATAAACATGAACATTATGAATACTTATGTTAGACCTTAATGCAGTCATTTTGTTACATTATAGCATATTTTGGAATGAGTTAAATCAAATTTGATTTAAGTAAAGAAGATAGATTTTCAGATGTATAAACAAGTTTTAAAACATGAGGAATATGTTGTTTAGAAGTAGTCGTTGCAAGGTTAGAATAAATTTAGTAGTTGATATTCGAGCCGAAAGCGGTTAAAATAAAAATAACGGTAAGGAGTAAGCTCATGAAAATTTGTTTCACATATGCAATACATTTATTATTATATATTTACTGATTTTAAAGAAATGAGTATTATAATTGAATTTGCCGGAGACATATATTTCAGATTTACTGTTAAATGAAAAAAATTTGAAAAGGTAGAAGCCATAATAGGGGGCGATATTCATACCATAGAACCACTGTAGTAAAGAGTGTAATATTTATTTTAAAAAGAATTAACGAGGTATGGAAGAATGCATAATTGGATAAAGGTATAGATATTTATAGTTGAATTGGTGGCGGTGATGGTTATGTAAACGTGGGTGTTCTGAAAGTTGACAAGGGTGTTAGCACTGAACAGGAGTTTGATGCAGCAGGTATTCCAGCTGCGTTTATAGTGGTGAGGGCGTATCAGGCCGGGACGAATATCTTAGCTGCGTTGGTTGCGTGCGGACAAACAAATAAGTATTATCTAGTAATTTGTGGAAATATGTATAAGAGATCTATTTTTAGAAAAAAAGAATTCAGGAACGGTGTTAGGTGACCACATTCCTATAATATTAAGAGTGAATTAGATAGTTTAATCTATATTTTGAGTAGAAGTAAATTAGTATGTAAGTATGCATATATGGACTGATCTATAGCTAATAGTGTTAGATTTACATGGAACGTGACGATATGTGATAAGATAATGATAATGTGTGCATATCTAAACGTTGTTTCTTATAGTAGGATTCCCAAATGTACGTCTGAATTTTAACTGTATGTGAAAATGCAAGGTATACATATAAGTGTTAGTTTTGCAATGGTTGTAAGAGTTGCACACGATTGAATAAGCTGCAGGATGTAGTACGCAACTGATAATAATGCATTAGTATAGAGTATAGAATTGGAATTCGATGTTGTGGTGTAAATGTTATGCTTCTAAAGATTGAATGGACTGTTGGCATCAAATGTGTGTTGCCTGCACCAGATATCTCTCAGGTGCGCTGTCATTAGGTGCGCTGTCATTGGTGCAGGTGGGTCTGATTGTTTTCCAGCTTGTGGCTGGGACAAATGTATTAGCTGCGATGGTTGCGTGAAGACACACATATGAGAATTATGAGATCTGATATTAAATTAAAAGAATTCTGGAAAGGAAGAATCCACGTTAGGCGGCCACATTCATACAATAGAAAGAGTGAATTAGAGAGTTTAGTCTATTTTTTGGATAGAATTAAATTGGTATGTAAGTATGCATAATTGGACTTATTTATAGCTAATAATATTAGATCTACATGGGACCTGATGATATGTGATAAGATAATGGTAATGTATGTGTTTTTATACGTTGTATCTATAGTAGGATTCCCATATGTAGGTTTTTAAAAAGGAGTAAGTAAATAAAAAGCAATGGGTTCTTAATTAGAATTTGATATATGGGTTTAATGCATGGTCAACATTCACTTGTAATTACTTTGAATTTTAGTTCTGGTGGATGTAACATTAACATGTAGCATGATAGGAATATGAGAATTGTTTTCAAGTAACAATATAGAGGTAATCACTCAAATTGTGAATGGAAATAGTCAAAGAACTTACTAAATGATAGCTAATGCATGCTTTATTTGAATAAAGAAAACAAGGAATTTCGTTGATAGTGAAAACTGTAATGTATAAGTTAAATGATGGCAAGGGGATACAAAAAAAGTGAGTAAAATTATAATGTTGAACAAGTGTTATGCATTTGACTAAATTTGGAATTGTATTTCCCAGCTTACAAAGGAACCACTTATTTGTATTTGATAATAAAAGGAATTGATTTACATGGAAGGATTGGAAAAATTACAAAATCTAATATTAGCAACATAATGCAGATAGACAATATACATCAGTGAAAGATGATTATGAAATAAATGTGGAAGATCATGGGATTTCAAAAGATGCAGATGATGATGGAAAGGGTAGGGTCCTACGAACAAGAATGTGTACACGTAGAATGGTATTAATGCTTAAGGGTTTGAATGACGATCAAAAGAAGGTAGTTAACTTAATGGGTTTTGGAGATATTCTAAACTTTAGAATTTCAGAAATACCACATACACTCTGCTTCTGGCTAGTGGAAAATTTTAATAACATAACATGTACGTTGGATCTACCAAATGTTTCCATTGGAATTACGCGAGAAGATGTCCATAGGGTCTTAGGAATACCATTGGGAGGGAAAAAAATCCAAAAGCTAGATAGAAGTGATGGAAATGACCAACTAACTAGAGCATGGCGAGAAGTATATGGTAATAAAACAAAGATAACTCTTTCGGATGTAACAGGCATGATTGCGAAGGAGGATGGAGCAGGTGAATTGTTTTGGGTTCACTTTCTTGTTGTGTTTGTTACATCAATGGTAGAGGGGATATCGGGGGGGACTGTTAATCAACGTTTTATTCCATCCTTGAGAAGTATCGATAATGTTAAGAATTTAGATTGGTGTGACTATGTCATTGAATCTTTGATAAGAAGCAAGGAATCTTGGAAACGTGAGTCGCGGAGCACCTACTATCTTGGACCGATAATGTTCCTAACGGTAAGACACAAAATATTAAAAGCTAACATACATGTGAAATATGCATCACAGATAAGATGTTTAACTACGTTTTTTCAGTTATATTACGTGAATGCTACATTGTCAAAGAGAACAATAGTCCCTCCTACAGTTCCTGTGTTTAGAGGTTGGACTGATGGACTACTTAAAGGTAGAGAAAGTGAAGAAATTTGTTTAGGTTCCTTTGGGATGCTTGAATTGAGAGCAGGCAAAACGACAAAAGCATTTGAAGCAATTGAGGTCGATGAGTTAAATAGGCAGCCTTTGGACAGCAGCATGCAGCAAGCAGAGCATCTAGAAGCAAAGAGAAAAGCCCACGAAGTTGATGAAGGCGACGGTTATGAAATGAATAATAGTAAGAAAGTTATATAAATATGTGTGTCTAAAACATACTCGCATTTGATAATCTATAGAAATGATATTATTAATGACATTTAATAAAGTGTATAACAATTATTGAAAGCAGAGAGAATAGAGATAGGGGAGTCAAGCTCTAGATTCCCAGCTGAGTACTTCAACGTTGCAGATGAAGATAGTGAAAGTAGCGAAGAAAGTGATAAGACCATCAATTTGTCCAAGAAAGAGGTAAGTTGAGTAAGTATGTGATGATATAAACATAGCAAAAGGTTCTGTTATTAGTTATATTCTAATGTGATTAAATTGCAGATGAAAAGAAGTAGAATAAAGGTTAGCGAGGAGCTTTTATGGGACATTTATTCGGATTTAGAACAGGAACTGAAAGAGGGATTGGAGCAATTTCCTGGAGATGAAGATATAGAATGTATTAAGCATAGACTTGAAGAGAACTTACTTTGTGCATATGAAAGAATGAAGGGCATAAGTTGTGGGAGCGAATACATTACCCCAAGAAATGCAAAAACCCCACGTATGCCAACAGAATGGCTGACGGACGAGGAACTTATAGAAGAAATGCAGAGATTTGAGAAAGGGAAAGCAACAGCTGAATTCCAACATGATTACCAGTCTCCAATGCCAATAAGATCCATTAATTTTGATGCCACAGATGACATGCCATCATTCGACCTCCATCTGGATGAAGAGGAAAGTGGTGATATGCGTGAGAGTAGTAAGAATGAGTTTACGAGCAAGAGTACAACTATGATTATAGGGAAGACAGATGTAGTGGGAAAAAGTATAGAGGCACCTAAAGAAGCATCATTTGCAAGGAAGCCTCCTCGACCGACACGAATATCAAAGCTGCCAGATATAATGCGGTCCCCATTTGTGAAACGTGTTGTTTCGTTAACAGAGAAATTAACAACGAATGAACGAAGGGTTTCGGAGTACATCTTTGCAATAACTGGACTGAAGCTGTAAGAAAATTGCATTTTCATACAAGATTCAATCTAGATATAACAAATGTTGACAAGTATAAAATGATAATAATTGTTTGTTTTTTTTTTCCAGGGACATTGTATACCGAACGGATAAAGGAGACCAATGCAATAGGAAAGCAATTGAATCCCTGAGACCTGGTATTAAGGTAGCACCTGCAGTGGTGAATACTTGGATAACTATGCTTACTGCAGAAGAAAGGTTCAGAAGCAGCTCATCAATTAGCCGGCTTTTTTTAACACAATATGTATTTGTAAGTAAAAGTATCATTATGTCAGGAAAGTATTATAGATAAAAGTTGGTAATTAAATTAATATTTGTTAATGTGCAGACCGAAGAAATGATGGGTGAAGCCACGTCAGCTGAACAATTGTACCAAGAATTTAAAGACAAATTAGAGTGGGATCTTGAATTCTACGAGAAACCGTACACGCTGAAAGATGATCAACTCGTATGGTTATGTGTTAAATATCAATAATAAAATTATTCACATATTATGTAGTAAATTATTGGTACTAGTAGTATGTATGTATCGAATATAGTAATTACGTTTCAATATTTGCTAACATGGGGTTATGTTGAACAGATTTGTTTCACTATATATGTGCAATCATTTTACTACATTGTTGCTTTTGATCTAAGATCACATAATATCTACATCATCGATGAAGCCGTGCTACCGGAGTGTGCAATTTTAAAATATGGGAATCTGCCAAGATTGTTGGTAAGTGAATTATTAAGTGGTGTACGTTAAAAGGTAAAATGGATCTAAAGTTCTGAGGTATTGTTTTTGGCAGATAGAATGCTTTGTAAGGTATCTTAAAGATGTTAATCATCCGAGTGCAACCCGTATTGCGGGAAAAGAAGCAAGGAGAATACAAATGAAATGGCAGACAAAAAAGAACACAATTGATTGTGGAGTTTTTGCTATGCGGCATTTGGAAACCTTTAAGGGTGAGAACGTGCAACACTGGGACGCAGGCTTGAAGATTGAAGGAAAGGAACAAAAGCAACAATTAATCGATCTGCGGCGGAAATATGTGAGCAAGATATTACTAAGTGATGATAATTTAGAGAAAAAGAAGATCATCGAAGAGACAATGACATACATGCGTTTGGATGGTGCAACAAAAGAAAAATTAAAAGAGGAAGGAATAGAACGACATGCGAGAAGGAATGAGTGATGAACATATTAGTCGGGAATATAAGAGTATAGATGGTTTGGTTTTATTTTATTTTTTTGAAGACAGTATGGGTTGGTGGATTAAGTGTCACGTGTTTGCAAAATAAAACTGTCGTAGTGCAGTATTTAGTGGCCATTGTGATAGTTTATTACTTTTACTATATATGAAAATTAATAAACAGGAAATTGTATGCAACGTGAAATTATATAATAATGTTATTTACAATCATCATGTATCTGATGTTTGTTAATTTTTATGTAATCTAAAGCTACACGTGAAATAAAGAATATATATAAATAATAAATTATATAATGTAGGTAAGAACCTCCCAAAAAAAATATTTAAGAAAAAATTTATTTTAATAGTTGTTGTGTAATATTATTATGTAATAAAAACTGTCTGATTTTTGGGAAAGGAAACTTTAAAATTTGAAAAAAGTGTAAGTAAGTTATATAAGTTAATCATGTATTTCAATTAAATAAATGAAGCCAAAAAACGTAAAGTATATAAATGTAATTTAAATGCTAGTATTTATTATTATTATGTAAATGAAGTGAACGATAAATGTATTATTATTATATAAAGGTAATTTAAATGATATTATATGTAAATAATAAATTATATAATGTAGGTAAGAACCTCCCGAAATATATTTAAGAAGAATTTTATTCTAAATGCTATGGTGTATCATTATTATGTAATAAAAACTTACTGATTTTTGGGTAAGGTAGCTTTAAAATTTGAAAAAAGTGTAAGTAAGAGTATTTTAGTTTGGATAGTTGTTTCGTAGGAAATATGCGCTGTACGGTTTGCTATAAATGAAGCATAATTTATTAAATTTGAATTATAAGTAGTTTGATAGAAACAGTTTGAGAACATTATGATGGAGAACGAGAATGGTAGGAAAGATACAATTAGTATCCCATAAAACAAGCACAGAAGTAACTCCTGTAATTAAATATACAAATGTGAGTGATGTCATATTATAAAACATAATACATAATGAAAGGATTATATAAAAAATAATATTGTTTTGGATATATGTAAACATTATATACGAAACAATGGAGTATATATGGTAGCAGGGAGTGATAAAAGAATAAAAAGATTTGAAAACTAGCATTAGTAAGGAAGTAGTTATCATGCATCATGTGAACGTGTTGAGCGAACCAACAAGTGTGGATGGAATTCATGTAGGGCATACATTTAAGAACCTGGATAGTGCATAAAGTAGATAAGTTGGTTACGGAACTCAAGATAAAAGAAAACATTCATAAAAAGAAGGAGAAAGTTATATATTGTAGTCCAAAAAAAAAAACAAGGTTTGAATGAAGCGAAACAGTAAGCAAGTCTTTCATTCTTTTTTTTTTTCTGGACAATTTCTAGAATCGTGTAAAGCATGTTTGTTGCAGAATCTACAAAGTCGTTCGCGTTTGGTTGCAGTCGATTTGGCTAACTCAGCTTTACCAACAAATCGTTTGCGAGATCCACAACCTTTATTCCGAATACCTTGTGGGACATGAATAGTTATGTCGTTTGGCTTTTTAGTAACAAATAGTTTCTCAATCGTTTGCCGACTAGTGAGCGGAGCCAACTTATCCTGAAATCTAGCATGAAAGTCCTTTAAGAAAACCTTATGTTCATCCCGAAATGTTTTTAGAACAACATCATTACCGACAAAGAGGTTAAGGTATTCATCAAATGCATTTGAGATATCACGAACAACGTCTTGAAAGGATTCTGGAAGCTTTTGGTGATCGCTTTGGAGAGTGGATTTATGGACAGTCTCTAAAACTCCCTTGCACCATCTAGGCAAAATGTATTTTTTTGGAATTCGTTGCACGGAACTCAGCCTAAGAACGTAGAAGCAATGTGAACACAGATAACCCTTTCTTAGAAATAACTTGCATGTGCATCTTATGGTGGAGTTGTCATCTTTAATGGTCACCTAATAAGCAACAATGCATAATAAAGTATTAGTACACACAGAGTTCATATGATAAAATAATATGAAATATAAAATAGTAAATTTAAAGTGTGTTAATAAATGCATAGTCTAAAATAAAAGTAACGAGAAAACATCACCTGATTTTCAAAAAACGTGGAAGAGTTTTGTGTGATATCTCGTACAATGTAAGTGGTATCACCATCAACTGTTGATGAAGATATGCTAATACAATTATTAACAGATGCTTCGATTTCTGCTTGAACTCTCGAAAACATTGTTAACGTATACATATCAGAAGCTTGCTTCTCAAAGGGTACCTTTGTCTGCAACTCCAAATGCTTGTTGCAGGAACGTAAGTCATTAAAGCGTTGTTTTGATCTTTGGAACTCCATGGCCGTCTCGAAATGGCTATATAATTCTAATAAAGTCAAGTCATGGTTCATTAATTGCTGAAAGAAGCGATTTTCACTTTCTGATCTAGAAGTGGTGCGCATCAATCCAGCCATATATGTGTTGTGAAAAAATGCAGGGATCCATGATCTTCGAATCTTATACAATTTGAGCAACCATCGATTTTTTTGCAAGCCAAACTCTCTAATTAGACACTTCCACGCACGTTGAAATGCAATAGCATCGATCAGTTCATCCCAAACCAAGTTGTGTAGTCGTTTACGAAAGTTTGTTTCCTTGCAGATTTTTGGACCAACCTAAGAAACAAACATTGTAAGAATTAATAAAAGAATATATGATTTTGATAAAAATAAAGTATGAGTAAGTTGTGTAGTTGTACCTGGATAGATAACTTGTCCATTATATGCCACATACATAGACGATGACGAGAATGTGGGAACACTTCTCTAATTGCTAGCTTCATAGATGGATCTTGATCAGTAACTACCACATTAGGGGCCTTACCAAAAGCATTCAAGAAAGAGCGTAGCAACCAGGAATAAGATTGTTGTGATTCAGTTGATAGTAAACCAGCAGCAAACGTCACACATTTACGATGGTTGTCGATACCAGTAAAGGGAACAAACACCATATTATATCTATTAAACAATAACACTCAATTAAATGTTAAATAAAGATTGTAAATACAATAATCGAAGAATAGCAAAATGAAAAGTATTGTCTTACTTGTTAGTTCTAAAAGTGGCATCAAATGACATTATGTCACCAAAGGCAGTGTAGTTTCGTTTAGCAACGTCATCTGCCCAAAATACAGAAGACAATATCCCATTCCCAGAACAAGAATACTCGAAAGAGAAGTTTGGAACACAAGTTTTTTTGTACATTAACCTTTGTACTAGCATTTGTGCATCAGCATCATCAATGTATTTCAACATATCCCTTTTGAAATTCTTAAAATCAATCACGGATGCACCGACTTTGGAAGAACCCCCGACCATACGAGAAGAGATGTGGTGGACTTTCGTAGGGCCCAAGTTATAACTAGATAGATCATTAACCATTGAACGATGAGTGAATCGCATCCGGCGAGCAGACTTCATGAAGTGCATGTCCTCAGGGTGAACCATCCGATGATTGTGCCTATCCTCAAACATATCAATGCTATATGAACCCTTCGATGCTATATGAAAGCGAACAAAAGCAGGGCAATCGGTCCTACCACTAATGCGTTTACGTGGGTGTTTTGGGTTGGATGATTCAGAATTTGAATGAGTATGTGCAGCTGTTGGAATGTGACCTTGTTTGTTGCAAACGTAATACTTATGCACAACCATACCTTTAACAACTCTAGAAGTAGAAACGCGAACTTCAAAACCAGATTCCATAGCATACCTCTTGTATGCTTCAACACCGTCAGAGAGACATCCATATACAGTGCCTATAACTGGTTTGAGAGGGGATTCGGGAATCCAGGATTTACTACTGGTTGTAGATGTCACTTCAGAAACAAAAACTTGGGGATGTTGAAAATGAGTCGAAGATGTATCTATTAATAAGGAATCGTTAATACATTTGTACAATACACAATAAGTTAATACTAAAATGAGTAACCATGCATAGTACATGCACCTGGTTGAGCATCTTCATTAGTAGAATGTGGTTGGGGAATGTCATCCTCATTAAAATCTTTAAGAAACATGGAATAAGAACATATAATTAATAATAAAATGGCTAGAATAACATGATAAATACATATGTTATGTAAAATAAAAAAAGGATCACCTAATTCGAAGTCATCACTAAAATATGCCTCGGAAGCATCTGAATCAAAACAATATTTTTCACCTTTACTATTATGAATGGCATCATAATCATCATCAACAGTGTCCTTCCCTGTTACAATGTAATGAGCCTAAAACGACCAGATAATTGTGCATACCAAAATACGAAATGAATGTGACAAACCTTTATCTGTAGTTGCATTATCATCGTCGCTTAAATAAGCATCGAAATCATCTAAACTACTTGATTCAACATCTGTAGGTGGTTCTTCATCATCCATTGTGTCGGCATCTGAATCATTGTTTAAGATGTAGACACTTGTCAATGAAGTTTAAAAATAAATTAACAAGAAACCCATAATAAACAATTATATCCTTAGGCATAACATGTTCATCACTAACCAAAATCAATATCATGTTCGGCCATAAATGATGTCTTGGTGAAAATAAATGGAGAGCTGCACATGAAAGACCAACATCAAGACATCAGTAAAAAACATGAATACGACAGAAAAACAATCATACTGTAGCAAAGTAGCACCACCCAGTTCATAAAGCGAGTTAGAAATCTATCATTTTATAATATATATGTATGGCCGTAACGTAAAAAAGCAGGATAATGGAAGTAAATCAAGAAATCTATGAAACAGTCACTAAACTCATGGTAACATATAAATTACACGAAACATACATCATCCATTAATGAACATTTTTTAGAGACATGATGATAAATATATAAATTATTAAGCCTGAATGGTTGAATATTAATTAACAGTCATTGCTTTTGATGTACACCTGTTTGCATTAAAAATACATAATAACACCAAAATCTGTTATTATATGATTTAAGAATCTTTGCTATACACATGTTTGCCTTAATAATACATAATAACATTGATTTTATTCTAACAGGTTAAATGGAGCCATGGGTTGGTCATTAAAGCAAATGCATTAAAGCTTTTATTCTAACAAGTTTAATAATCTAATAGTAATTGTGCTTGATATACTTGGAGAACCACTTATGTGTCTGCTAATCACTGCCCCAATCTGCCCATAGCTCCATTTAACCCTGTTTAGTAGCAGTGAATCACTGCTAATCACATATATATATCCATCAGAAATTTTAAAACTGCACTATGCTCTTCAACATCGTTTGGACTTCTACTGTAACATTCAGTCAACAACTTAACATGTTGCAGATGCAATTTCATGCATAACACACTTACTTGAGAATGGATACAAGATGCAATCACAACATATATTATCAACTTCAGTTGAGATTATTTAGGCACACACACCCCTGATTGATTATCACCCAAAATTCTGATTCTGTATGTAAGAATCATTAACTGAAATGTATGCATTATTAAGGCTGCAATGAATTATACAGTATAATAATATTTGTTGTACACCTGGTTTTATTAAATAGTAATAAACACATGGAGCCGCTTGTTGATTACAAATTCAACGATGGATCTGTTACATGTTGTCAATGTGAATGAAAATGAATGAAAGCAAAGGAGATTGCTGGCAAAATGAAGAACAGATCAATGGAATAGAATGGTTCGATTTTTTAAGTTATGGCACACCTAGAGCGTTCGTGATCGGACTCAAAACTGTGAATCGATTGAAGGACGGAGCGGCACAGCAACCAACCTTGTTAATTACGAATTCAACTATGAAGCTTTTT
>JAANYP010005955.1:0-127411 GCA_020465985.1 Centrapalus pauciflorus
TTTCCAATCCCCAAAACCTTCATCAGCTAATTGATCTTTTGCAAGACCTTTTCTAAATATTTTACAACAGAAACAAAAAAATTTATCAAGATCTTTGGAATATACAAGCCATTCTCAATCACACTTTTCATTATTTGGAAGAACTCTAGTATATAAAGCACTAGAAAATATTCTAAAATATTATCTTTTGGACCATTTTCAATAGACATATCTCTTTTGGGACCCTCTACTACTAACACCTTAATCATGTCAGTACTTACGCTATCCCAACACCTTGGATCAAATATATCAATATCAATATTAACATTACTATCATCTCCATTAGTTATTAATTTCAATACTAGCATCATCAATATTGGTATAATCAAGATTAGCATTAGTTTCATTAATTTCAATATTAGCATCATCAATATTGGTATCATCAAAATTAACATTAGCTTCATTATTATCCATATTAGGATTATTAACATCAACATTAGTATCAATAGTAGCCATATTAGCATCATTAACATTAGTTTCATTAGTAGCCATGTTAGCATCATTAACATTCATAGTGTCAACGCTAGTCTTATTTTTAAAAAATTTATCAAGAGCCCTACTTTAAGACTTAACAAGCTCTTCAATTCGTTTTTTCTTTTTACGTTGTTCATATCCAGACTCGAATTTTCTCATCCTAGAAGTCAAAAAATTTTATAAGAGTACTATGTAAGAAAGTGATATGATGTTATTTGTATATATTTTTCGTATCATTTTGTCTTACATTTTGGTGGTTTTAGCCTCGTTATACGTGGAATCGGTATTGATTTGCTACATATTTGTATTTCATAGGTTTGAAGCCGCCATGTTGCCAAAAGGATGAAAAATGAAGCGAAAACGTTGAATTCACGGATTTAGCCGTCCTCCCTCGAAGCTAGAATAAGTTTGCCAAAGCTAGTCAGGTCGTGACCACGACTTTTGTCATGACCACGACTCAGGCTCGTGACCACGACTTTTTTCGTGATCACGACGCGTCAGATTTGATTAAAAAGAGAGCAGCGGCCAAATTAGGAGAATCTTCGTTTTTATTTTAATATAGCCGCAATTTTCACATACTTTAAGGTGAGATTAGTAGGTGTAGGTAGGGTTTTCGTTATTCAAGTATAGTTAGGGTTAGATTAGCTCAAGCATTCGATTTTCCTTGGTGATTCAAGCATTCGGTTACGGTTTCTTCTCCTATTTCATCATCTTTAGCTACGGTTTTGGTACAATCTTTCCTTAAACTTTCTGAAATGGTTTTGTTTAGTTTAGATTTCGTTTATTTTATTGTTATTAGCATGATTAGTGAGTAGTCTTGTTAACACTCACTTGGATTTTTTTTCTTGATGGATATATAAAAAGATTTTGATGTTTTAGTTGGAAAAGTGTATGTCTCAGTTGTGTATGATTTAATTGATGCGTTGGAATTAACAAAATCGGTGTTAAGATTGATTTTCTAGCATTATTGTGATCATGAGAATTGAATTTAAATGCTGATTTTTACAAACTTTATCAAATTTGTGTGATTTGTTAGTTTGTCGCCATTTCTAGCATTATTGTGATTATGATATGGTAACTAGTTGATAAATTGTGAAGTTATTGCATGAAATTGATCCTTAGCAGTATTGTGATCATAGGGTTAATTTGATCTTTAAGTTCCATGAATATGATATGTGTTTGTTCAATTAAAATAAATGTTTGAAACCGATTCCGAGCGCTTGACGTGTAGAAAGTTTTGGTTTTAAAAGCTAGTTTTAGTTGGTTGAATCTTTCGTAAAATGCATGTTTTCGCTAGTTTTACGGAGTTGGGAAATACTGGAGAATTCCATACTTGATTCCTAAAATTAGTGGGATGTGTTCTTTAATTGTCTTGTACGCACTTGATTGACATACATTTGTGTTTTAAATGCTAAAACGGTTGGGTTTAGTTCTAACTTGTTTTCTGTTTTCAACTAAAACATCCTAAGTGTTCATTCACTTAGTTCATTTTTCATAAATCCAAAAGAACAATTCCAAGTGGGTGTTGCTTTTATTATTTGATCTTTATCTTGCTTATTTGCTTCTGATAATTTAGATCATCATTGTCTATCTTTATCTCTCATTTTAGTTTAAGTATCTTAGTTTATCTTAGGTGCATTCATGCATTTCGTAGTTTAGTTTAGTTTAGTTTGTAGGTAATCCATCATTTTGCCCCTTATAAGTGGCTAGATATTAGTGATAATCCTAGTATCAGTATCTCGATCCTTTTTGCCGTTCCCTGAGTTCGATAATCCCCGAGTCAGCTTCAAGCTGTACTATCTACGACTGGTACACTGCCAGTGGTATATGGTATAACTTAGGCTTTCTTCATATCTTTTATTTTTGATTGCCAAATCCGCGAAAGATCAAAATGGCGCCGTTGCCGGGGAACGACTAGAGATATTGTGAAAAGGTTTAGCTGGTAGATTAGCCGATCCTTCTTTTGGGATTTTATCCCTTGGAAGTTCTTTCCTTGTTTTTCTCATCCTTTATCTATTCTATCCACCCTCTCAGTGTTTGTGTATGGTTTATGACTCAGAATTCCAATCCGCATGTTGTAAGCCCATACAACGAACCTGAAAGAACCTTTCACAACCGTCTTCGCCATCCTTCTCATCCTACCATAGAGATTCTATCTAGCTCCTTTGAGTCTACTGACCAACCTGTCCCTTCGCTAGCTGATAGAGGTCATGTTGATTTAGTTGTTGAGTTACCTCCGATCTCATCTTCTTCGCCATCATCTGATTCATCTTCTTCTTTATCTCTCTCCGATAATTCTTCTGAGCCAAACATGGGCGACCGACGCACCATGCTTGAGCTGAACCGACCGGTCACCGATGACTTGGAAGGTGCCATTGTCATTCCCGGGTTTGATGCAGTCAATTTTGAGCTAAAGTCCACTCACATCACTTTAGTTCAAAATAATGCTCAGTACTGTGGGATAGCATCTAAGGATCCTTATGCACACCTGAAGAAATCCAGGAAAGCGTGTGGTTCGTATAAGGTGAATCAAGTCCCTAAAGAGATCATTCGATTGATGCTATTCCCGTACTCGCTCACTGGACGTGCTCTCACATGGTATGATGCCCTTCCGTCCAATTCAATTCATACCTGGGAAGACATGGAGACACAGTTCCTATCGAAGTTTTGTCCGCCCTCACGCACCACTCAGCTTACGAGTGAGATTCTAGGATTCAGGCAAAAGCCTGAAGAGTCCTTACGTAATGCGTGGGAGCGGTACAAAGAATCTATAATGAAGTGTCCGAATCATAATCTAACGCTCAATCATCGAGTCAAAGTCTTCTATGAAGGTGTGCATCCGATGTATCATTCTCTGATCGATTCCGCTTGTAGTGGATCGGTATACAGAAAGACACCTGAGGAGGCTGTTGAAATCTTCAATGACTTGGTGATGAGCCAAAATCAAACGCCAAGCGAGTATTTTGGATGGGGGGCTTCTGATTCGAAACAAGCTGCTGCCATAGCTGCACTCACAGCTAAGATTGATCTTCTCACGCAGAGTAGTCAGCCACAGTCATCCCCAGTTGCTGTACACGCAGTACAACAAGGATGTGAGCACTGTGGTGGACCCCATTCCGGCTATGAGTGCCAAGCTAGCTTGTCTTATCCAAATCAGGAGGAGGTATATTTTTCTTCGGGAGATTATGGTGGAGGCATGGCTCGATATGCCCAACCTACTCCGAACTAGCTCGAGCTCAGAACCAACCACCTCCTGGTTTTGCTCATCCTCGTCCTCATGTTATGCAGAGACCCCAGTTTAACCCTCACCAAGGGTATAACCAGGGATATCATCAAGGACAATCTTCTTCTTCCTCTCAGTATAATTCTAATCCAAATCAGTTTCATAACGCTCACTTCCCAAACCAGAATCATCAGTCTCAGCCTGTGCAGCCCGCAAAGTCAAACCTAGAGGAGATGATGATGAAGTTTATGGTTAATCAAGAGGCGTTATCAAGAAATTAGCAAGCTGCCATTCAGGCCCTTGAAATGCAAGTGGGTCAGCTAGCTCAATCAAGGAATGTTAGGAATGCTGGTGAGCTTCCTAGCAACACTGAGCCGAACCCAAGAGGTAATATGAAAGACAAGGGTCCTGCTCAAGTCAATGCCATCACTGTGCATGATGATGAGCACACCGAGGATGTTCCTTCTTCTACTTCTTCCTTTCCTCCGCCATTGAAGAAGGAACTGGAGGCTTTAATGGACGAGATGCATCTGAATGCTTCAGAAAGTACCGCATATGTACCACCTCCTTTATACATCCAAGGCAAGGTTGATCCTGGTAGTTTCACCATTCCTTGTTCAGTTGCCGGAGCCGTATTTAGTAATGCTTTAGCCGACCTAGGCTCTAGCATTAATGTCATCTCACATGACATCTTTCAGCAGCTGAACTTGGGTCCTCTTAAACCTTCGTCTGTTGATATCCAGTTAGCTGACGGTTCCTTGAGACGACCGGTAGGAGTTTGTGAGAGAGTTGGTTTGAGGGTTGACAGATTTGAGTTTGTTGTCGATCTTGTTGTGCTTGATATGGGTAGTTCATGTTCCGTTACTCTCATCTTAGGTAGACCTTTCCTAAAGGTATCTAGAGCCTTAATTGATGTTTTATCCATGAAACTTACTTTGAGAGTCCAAGGTGAGGAAGTTACATTCTGTATGGCCGAGGCTGATCCTTTATACCCTTCGTTTACCGATTCATTGCTTTCTATATCTGTTAAGAAGGTGACTTTAAAGATGCCATATTTGAAGGAAGAGAAGTTTGAGAATGCAACATTCACGCTACATAATGTTGCAGTTGATTCAAGGGAGTCTGTGTGTTTGCTAATGAATGACGTGCCCAAGCACTTCAACAGTGATGAGGATTTAATTTTAGCCGAGACATTTGTGCCTAATGCTACTTCTTCTCATACTATAGATGCTAATACTGACTTGATTGTTTCTTCTGAACAGGCATCTCCAAGCCCAACCAAGAAAGAGAAGAGAAAAAAGAAGAAGAGCAAAAAGAAAAAGCAGAATGAAAGCACAAAGGGTCAAAAGTATGTGCCTAAGCTCCCGGTTTTTGATTTGAGTAAGTTAGAGTCTGGTAAGCTTCATGTTGTTGGTGATGTGCTCGGATATGAGTCCATTACCCCAGGTATGTTCTCGACTAATATAGGCCATGTGGCCGAGTCAAGCTAATGACTCCCCAAAAACAAGCGCTTTCGGGAGGCACCCCGACAATAAAAATTACTTAATTATATCGTTTACATTTAGTTTGTTTCTTTTGATCTTGCATGTTTCATAAGTTGAAGTCTTTATAAGACTGATTTGTTTGCATTTTTATTTATGTCTTTGATTATTTTTAGGTTAAATAAGTCCCCATTGCATTGATTATGTATCTTAGGATTGCATGTTTGATGTTAGGGGAGTTGTTTTCAAAGCATATATGTTTGTTTCATTTCTTTCATTTGCTAATTGACTTTTTGAGTCTTAGTTAGCTTTCTTTAATTCTTAATTACTTGCATTTCGTAGCTTCATTTCTCTTACTTCTTAGCTTAAATAATGTCTAAATATATCGTCTTTAAGTCACTTGACTTTTTATTTTGATATTTAAGGTTTTAATTTGCAAAATTTAATAAATTAGTGAAGTCAGTTTGACTATTTAAAAGTCAAATCTGAGTTTTCTCTTAAGTCTAGTATATTGCATTTAGTGAGTTCTTAGTTTTAGTTGAATTGCATATCATAAGTTATCTCTTGCATTGTTCATATTGCTATATACTAGTTATATGATATGCATTGAGCTTCAATTTTATCAACATTGCTTAGCAAATGTCACATGCATTTTAGTTAAATTTTAGTCTTAATCTTCGTCAAAATTAAGTTGAATTTTGAGTCGCAATAAAAGCTTTAAGGTCTTTGATCATTTTAGAGGTTTATTTTAAAGTTGGTGTGGGATAATAATTGAATGGATTTATGTTACATAGGTCAAAATTTGGAGATTTATTCTCTGGTTTTACCATAGCTAATGTTTAATTTGTTTTGCTTGATGTGTTTTAATTCTAGTTCATGCTGTTTGACTTTTTGAGTCAAAGTTAATCTACTTTATTTCTAAATTAGATGCATTTCGTTGGTCAATTTGCCTTCATATTTAGTGTGAATATTTTGCCGTTATATCTTTCTTGAGTCACATGACTTCCCGTTTCGATATATATGGTTTTTCATAGCGTAGCTTAATAATCATGTAGCTCCAGTTTGACTTTTTAAAAGTCAAACTGTTGAAGTTTTAACTTTTAGTTTGCTTGAATATGGCTATTTGATCACTCTCTTGGTATTATCTCGGGAATAAATTGTTTTACATCTTGTTGAGTTTCTTGAAGTGTTCACTTAGATGTTTAAAATTTCCGTTCATAGCATGTTAGTTTATTTTTTTTAGTTTCCTCTCTTCGCATTTTAGTTTTTAATAAGTTTTAGTAAAATTCGGGTGGTTTTGATCCTTGACTGATATATGTGAGTTGTGTTGAGCCTAATCGATAGGTGTGTGCATTTAAGTTAGTCTTCGAGTCGTTTTCATGCGATAAAAGTTGCGGCATTTAGTTATCATGAGCTGAAACAAAAGTCCATGTCTTTTGTCAATCTGCTTAACTCGTGGTCACGACATAAGTCGTGATCACGACTTTTTAGTTGCTGAACTCGTGGTCATGATATATGTCGTGATCACGACTTTAAAAAAAAAAAAGGATTTTGTTTAAATAAAAGACTGCCTGCGTTTTTTTTAAAAACCCTTAACCCCTCTCAATTTTTTTTTGTTTTTCCCTCTTCTCTTCTCCGTCTCTCCTCCTCGTCAGTCCACACCTCATGTTTCCCCCACTCGACCTCTCAGCCCACTCACCACAGCCCCAATCCAGCTTCCCATTTCTGAGCCTATTCCAAGTGAGCCCACGAATTCAGAGTCTGTTTCATTTGCTTCTTCAGAGCTATCTCGTGGCAGATTCACTACAACTTACCAGCATCATCGCCGCCGCACACGTCCTCCTCGGCTGAATCTCTAGACTCTTGGACATTTTCTTTTCTTATTTTTTTTGTGGTTATGTACTTAAACATTTACGCTTCAGCACTTTATTTTTGCTATTTTGGTCTGTACATATTATATTATCGTTTATTGCTGCTTACTTCCTGATCTGATTATGTTGTGATTGATTGGTTTCATAAGGTCGGACCATGGCAGAGATGTTCGCTGGCAGTCAGTTCAGCTTCATCGTCCAGATCCACCTGGCAGCGTTCATCTATTCAGAGGAGTTTTTCTGTTCTTGTTTATTGTTCTTTCTCATACTTATGCATACTGTTTTAGATATTGAGGACACTGTCTATCTTAAGTGTGGGGTGGGATGATAAATTTGGCATTTTGAGCTGTTTGTCCGAAGTTAGCCTGCTTTAGTGCATTTTATGCATGTGTATCCTAATTTTAGCCGATTTTTAAATTTTTCTCTCGTTTTTAAACGCGTTAGACTCTTTAGTAATATTGTTCTGTTTAGTTTGCATGCGAGACTAACGTAGTGAGTTTGATGCTATTTGGACAATGAGAGACGTTTTGATTGCATGTTGTGAATTTTTGAACCGAAATAGCATGATATTAGCACACATATTACCCTTTTCATTCATTTCGTGAGAATTTGAGCCGTATAGCATCATTTTTATGCTCATTTTCGTTTGATGTGTGTTTATGCCTGTGTTGACTAATAGAAGTAGAACATGAACTTAAATACATGTCAAAATCACAATTTTTGAAAATTTGGCACACATATAGAGGCATCTTTAGGATATCCCATTTTTAGCTTTCTTATGTTCATCTTTTACCCTTTATTCTCCTCTAGTAGCCCTTTTGAGCCTTCTTCCTTTCATTTCGGTGACAACCACACTATGAGCCATTTATAGCCCTTTTTGCTTTCTTTTTTACCTTTATTTAGGATCTGATTTGAAGTGCAGCGATTAGGTATTCTATTTTTATAGTTCTTTTAGCTGTTTTTCATTCTATTGAGCCTTGATGCATATATCCAATGGATTTGAGTTTATGTTAGCTTTGTGGGGCCCCCTGATACTTTTTCATTCAGTTTTTGTTTCTCTTGGTCGATGCACGCCGATTCTAGTTTAGTAAAAGCTGTGGTTTTTGAGTATCGGTCATGATAGCTAAGATGATCAATGAATCCAGAGATATTTTATTGAGAAAAAGAAAGAAAAGAGATGTATATATAAAAAAAAAGAAAAAAAATATATATATATAAAAAAAAGAAAAAAAAGAAAAGAAAAAGAAAAGAAAAAGAAATAATAAATTCTTCAGCTTTACATTGGTTCTTAGCAGTTGTATAGTTGAGGGATGCTTCACCTTTGTATATAGTTAGATGTAGTTTTATATTTGTTTTTCATGGTGCTTTTTGTATATAGATTTGTTATTTCTAGTTGTGTTCGACTGCCTTCTCATCTGTCAGATCGATTCTGTTTCTTTTGTTTTCACCCACTTTTTCCCATGTTATCCACACCCTTAGCCTTAGCCACCTTACATCCCATAAGTCCTTTATGTGCTGAATTATCATTACATTTGATGGAGTGTTGGTACATCCCGTGTGACGATAGCAGTCTAAGTTGTCTTACATTGTGATTTAGCATATGTTTGGTATATATATATTATGTATGATTGATGTTTATCAGTGTTTGTATGTTTGAACTTGATGTAACGTATTACAAGAAGTTCAAACATAAAGCTCAAAGATAAAATCAGTCATAAGGTAATATCATAAGTTTCAAACACTTAGTTGTATATGTCAAAGGCTAGATTCGAATTGCATAAGAGGATACATTCGAATCTGTGATAGATTCGAGTGAGACCCTAGATTCGAATATAGGATAGATTCGAGACTGTCATGTTGGACAGACTCGAATGGGCCTTGGGCCAGATTCGAGTCTGACCCACATCAGATTCGAATCAGGGTCTATAATTAGGGATAGACTCGAATGATTAGAGGACTTTTTGCAGAATTCGTGAGGGATTAAGCAAAGGGCGATCTCGAGTTTATCAGCTAGGTGAGTGCCGTTTCGGAGAGAATTAGTACGTAGGATCGTTCGTGTGTCGTTCGTTCAGCGTCTAATAGTCTCCGTGTTTCCGTTGGTTGAGAGTTGTCCGTCTAACCGTCAACGAGGATTCCACACTCGTTCACGGATCCGCGTCTAGATAGATCTTGCAGTGGTAGACCTTACAAGTGGTATCAGAGCCTACGGAGTGTTCTTGGTGTTCTTCGTGTTCATCAGATACATTCTAGGTTTCTTGACGCTAGTTGGACGGTTTTGCTCTCAAAAACGTGTTTTTGAGCTTAGCAAATTCGTATTCGGGAAACACTTTGTTGTTTTTCACGTTTTTGATCGAAATCATTATTTTTCGTTTGAAAAATAGTGGTTTAATCTGTAAAACGTCAAAAAATCAACGTGTTAGCCGTTTTTCGAGTTTGCGGCGCTCGATTCTATAGGGGTAATTAGGGTTTTACTTTAGTCTCGAGTCTAACCTAAATACGCTCCTTTCGAGTCAATTTCAGTGTGTTTCGAGTCTACTTTGTTTCGAATCTGTTACTTCATTCGAATTGGATCTCGAGTCTGTGTTGTTTCGAGTTTATTTCGAGTTTGTTACTGTTTCGATTCTGTGCTTCGAATCTGCTAGACATTCGAATCTACTGAAGCCTTCGAATCTAAGGACCATCGAATCTAAGGAGTTGTTCGAATCTGACATTATTTCGAATCTAATTGACTTTTAAGACTTAATTGAATTTAATTTCAAAAGATTTAATATTAATTAGTTTCGACTCTATCTAGATTCGAATAAGTTAGTCTAAATCAGTTTCAAATTAAATTAATTAAGTTCAAATTCAATTTCTTTCAGAAAAGATGTCAAACCTTCAGAAATTCCTTGAGATGGATCACGAAGTTGGGAAGGCAAATGCACCGCCAAAGTTGATGAAAGTTGAGGATTATTACTGGTGGAAGGACAGATTTACGGATTTTGTACGATTCAACGATATGCGCATGTGGGTGTGCATAGATGAAGGGTACATTCCGCCAGTATCTGAAGTTGAAGGCCGTCAAAAGGTCTTGTCATATCAGATGATGAAAGAAGATGACAAGAAACTATTTGAAGCTGAAAACAAAGCTTTCTCCATTATCCGTATGGCTTTACCTCAAGATATTTTACACACATTTCGGACTCAAAGGACGTCGAAGGAACTTTGGGAGTCTCTCCAGAAAAGGTGTGAAGGTAATCCTCGGGTGCGTAGAAAGCGTACAGAGCTGTTGACTCAACAGTTTGCAATTTTCAAGGCTATTAAGGATGAACAGTTGGATGATATTATCACAAGGTTCTATCATCTGATAACTGAACTTGAAAGTCATGGAATTGAGTATTCGGACACTGACAAGAACAACAAGCTTCTTGATGCCCTACCAGCCAAATGGGCTATGTACGTGGCAATGATTAAGCTTAATGAGGACAAGTATTATGCTCAATCACTTGATGATATTGTGGGAACATTGAGGGCATATCACTTCGAGATGATTAAGGCTGAGACTGATTACGAGCAAGTCCAGAATCCGGCTATGTATTTTGGAAAGACATCTAAATCATCAGTGACAGCTGAACCAAAGAGTGCTACAACGTTTTTCACCGGAGAAACGTCATCGCCACCAGAGTCCGAAGACTCACTGAATCGCGCGTTCTTAGGGTTAGGAAGATCGGAAGAACCGCAACCTCAAGTCCATCAGGCACCGACAAGTCAGAGCTATTCAAAGATGCCGATGAGCGCAAAGTCCGCAGAAGAACATTTGAATCTGCTTGCTTCCTTTGTGGCAGCTTATGGAAATTGTGTTCAAGGGAAAATCAATGACCCAGCTCTATGGGATGAAGATTATGATCAGGTCGACCCTGATGACTTAGAGGAAATGGATCTTAAGTGGCAACTGGCCATGGTGACCCAGAGGGTTAAAAGATTCATTAAGCGAACTAGGAGGAATCTGCAAATGAACAACAAAGGGATAGGATTTGATAAGTCTAAGGTCAAATGCTACAACTGTCAGGGATTGGGACACTTCGCCAGGGAGTGTCAAAGACCGAAGGTAGAATCATACCAAGGACAGAGTCAGCATCAAGGACAGTACCAAAATCAGTCCCAACAGAGATACCTTCCGAGTTCTTCATCTGGTCAAGCCAATCTAGCGGGTCTAATATCCAATGTCACGTCTGACAGACAGCTAGATGGTTCCTATGACTGGAGTTCACATCCTGAGTCCAATGCTAGAGCTTTCATGGCTGAAGTTACGGAGAATGGTTGTGAAGAAGACGAGCAGACCACAAGGGACAGCAGTCCGATGTGGGTAGAGAAAGCGAATGATCAGACCGTGCTGGAGTTTGCTGCTCAGATGGCCAACGTGGAATCTGATAACTCTAAGGTTAGTCTTTCTTATTCTCTATTTTCAGAATTGTGTGCTTTGTGTGCTACTTCTAATGATAGGTTAAATCTAGTCTTAGAATCACACAAAACCATCTCTGCTCAAAATGAAAATTTAAAAATTGAAAACGCTAGCCTAAATGATATAAAACAAGATTTAAAAGAAAAGCTTAAGGCTGATGCTCAAGACGTAATAGTTCTAAAAGACAAACTGAGTGAGCAGTGTGTTAGGATAGAGCTTATGTATGAGCATGTAGAGGCCTTGACCAAAAGTCTGAAAGATAAGGACATAGAGCTAGCCGAGACCAAAGTTAAGGTAGCAGAGGCAAATAGCAAGCTGGAAAAGTTTAGGAATTCTAGCCTAAACCTAGGAAAAGTCTTAGATGCCCAAAGACAGTCTAAGAAGCCTGTAGGTCTAGGTTTTCACGAAATTCCTCCACCATTCAATGCGAACTATGTGCCTCAGCCTCAGGAGAAAACTGACAAGTCAGTAGTTTTAGAGGATCTACCTGAACCGACACCTGAGCCTACAGTTGAAAATACACCTAAGGTGGATGACTCTACTGTCAAGGTCAAGAAAGTGAAATTTGTGTCTTCCTCCTGTGAAACACCTGCAGGAAAACAGAAAATTTCATGGGCTGACCAGGTCGAAGAGACAGACACTGTAGATGTACCAAAGGCAGTAGACACTAGTGAGACACCTAGATCTAGGGGACCAACCAAAAAGTCCATGGATAAGATGTCTTGCTTTAGATGTCACGAGAAAGGGCATGTTGCTTCTCACTGTCCAAATAGGAAAGCAGATGTTACCCCTAAGACAGTGAACCCAACACCTGTTAAGCCCTCAACAAGTGTGGCGAGCACGAGTAGTTCTCAGAGTACCGAGAAAACTGTGCAGGCCGCACCAAAACCTGTTGTGAAACAAACACCGGTTAAGGTTGGACCAAAAGAAGTGGTTAGGAAAAATTCACCGAATCGTGTCAATAATCAATCTAGGTCAGCACCACAACAAGTCTATAGGAGCACCACACCTAGCAGGTCACACACTCCAGTTAGGTCTCATACTCCAGTTAGACAGTATGCACCGGTAAGAGCTCAAGGATCACAGTCAGAAATGGCATATAATAGGAATTATTCTAGAGCTCCACAACAAATGCCTACACCAAGGCAAAGAGTGAACTTAAATCACTCGGCACCACAACAGAATTCAGTTCAAAGGCCCAAGTCACCTGAACGGCGAGATGGGTACTTGAAAGAGTTCACGTATGTGGACGAGAATGGTATTACCAAGTCAGTCATGGCTTGGGTTCCCCGTGATAACTAACCTCTTTTCTTTCATGTGCAGGAGATAACTACCGGTCCAAACAACAAGTGGTTCGTCGACAGTGGTTGCTCCAGGCACATGACGGGGGAAAGAAGTCTTCTCACAGACTTCAAGGGGGGTAATAGGGGATTCGTATCATTCGCGGGTAACAAGGGTGGAAATATCACTGGAACTGGAGAAGTCACTAATGGGACGATTACTTTGGATCAAGTTTATCACGTTGATAAACCGGTTCATAATCTCATTAGTGTTTCTCAAATCTGTGATAAGAAGAACTCAGTGTTATTTACTGACACTAAGGCGTTAGTGCTAAAGCCTGGATTCAAGATACCTGAAGATTGGATATTGATGCGGGCGCCAAGGAAGAATGACTTGTACATGCTCGATATGAACAAGCCAGATACTTCGATGGGTCCGATCTGCTTACTATCAAAAGCTTCAGAGACGGAATCCGTACTGTGGCACAGACGCATGGCTCACCTGCACCTGAGAAAGATGAATTACATAACGAAGAATGGACTGGTGCAGGGTGTGCCCATGAAAAGTTTTCAGTTCGAGGATAAGTGTCTACCTTTCATGAAGGGCAAACAACACAAGAAGACACACAAGTCCAAGAAGCAGAATTCCATAGCCTCAACATTCGATCTGTTGCACATGGACCTTTTCGGCCCAATCAACAAAAGGAGTATTGGAGGTAGTTGGTACTGCTTAGTTATCACCGACGATTACTCACGTTTTTCTTGGGTTTTCTTTTTAGGTACGAAGGACGAGACGGCTGCGAGGCTCATCGGGTTCTTGGACCAAGTGGAGAACTCATATGGAACTAGGGTTAAATGTATTCGTAGTGATAATGGAACTGAATTCAAAAACATTGTAATTGGTGTATATTGCCTATCAAAGGGCATCGTGCATCAATTCAATGCACCATATGAACCTCAACAGAATGGGGTGGCCGAACGTAAAAATAGAACTTTGATTGAGGCTGCAAGGACTATGCTTTCGGATTCAAAGCTTCCTACCATGTTTTGGAGGGAGGCAGTGAATACCGCGTGCCACATTTTAAACCGAGTCCTTACAGTCAAATCATTGAACAAAACATGTTATGAAATTTTGAATAAACGGCCACCTAACTTAACTGGATTCGAACCGTTTGGAGTACCATGCACACTTTTAAGTACAAAACATCAACCGAAGTTCGGTGAAAAGGCTGACGAAGGATACTTCCTAGGTTATGTACCAAACTCACCAAACAAACGGGTGTTCAACAAAACAACTGGTACTATGGAGATTGTGTATAACATTGAAGTCACGAGTTATACACATGAACCCCAAACTGGTCCGGAATGGATATTTGACTATGATAAGTTATTTGAGTCATTTAACATTCCTCTGGATTGTAATGCAGGTACAATAGAGAAGGACTTGGCGACGTTGCATCTGAACGACGATGGCCAAATCTTTCCAAGGACCACGTTCGAATCTACTTCCGAGCCTACTGCGACTATAGATGGGTCTCCAGAAGTTGCTGATCAAGAGGCACCTACCACTGAGAATCAGACTCAAGCATCGAGTTCCAACTCTGAGGAAAATGTCCGTGAGGAGGAAAATGTAGAAGCTGAGCCTGTTCCCCCATTAGGTGAAATAGGATCCAACTTAGGAGATAATCTAAGAGTTGATGATATAGAGACCTCTAGGATTAACAAAAACCATCCAATAGAAAGCATCATAGGAAATCCTAACGAGGGTGTGAGGACTCGGAGTAGTGTAAATAACAACACCGTGTTGTTGTCGATGATAAACGACTCCGAGGCATATCACACATGTCTATATTCGTGTTTCATATCGCAAGTAGAGCCCAAAAATGTGCAAATGGCACTTAAGGACAACTCCTGGGTTGAAGCAATGCAGGAAGAACTTTCACAATTTAGGAAACTAGAAGTGTGGGAGTTAGTTCTGTTACCTCGAGGGGAGATTGCTATAGGAACCAAATGGGTTTTTAAGTGCAAAAGAGACGATCGGGGTATAGTCACGCGCAACAAGGCGAGATTAGTTGTAAAGGGTTTCAACCAAGAGGATGGAATCGATTACAACGAAGTTTTTGCACCAGTAGCAAGGCTGGAAGCCATTAGGTTGTTTCTAGCGTTTGCCTCCTTCAAAGGCTTTAAGGTATATCAACTGGACGTTAAGAGTGCTTTCCTGTATGGGAAAGTGAAGGAGTTGGTATATGTAGAACAACCGCCCGGATTTACAGATCCAAAATATCCTGATAGAGTATATCGCTTAGATAAGGCTCTTTATGGATTACATCAGGCACCTAGGGCGTGGTATGAGACTTTATCCAACCATCTTTTAGAAAACGGTTTTGAAAAGGGTAGGATAGATAGTACTCTATTTGTGAAGAGGAAGGGTGAACACTTTATCTTGGTACAAGTGTACGTCGATGATATCATTTTTGGATCATCAGACGAACAGATGTGCAAAGATTTCGAAAAGGTGATGAAGTCTAAGTTCGAGATGAGTGCTATGGGGGAGTTGAATTTCTTTTTAGGGTTACAAGTTGACCAAAAGAAGGAAGGAATGTTTATCCATCAAACTAAGTATGTCTATGACATATTAGAACGGTTTGGGATGGAGGGAACTAAGTTGACTGCCCATTTCAGCACGCCGATTCAAGTGAATCACAATCTCGGGCCGGGTACTGAAAGTGATACCAATGTGGATCCGACTTTATATCGGGCCATGATTGGGTCACTTATGTATTTAACTGCTTCAAGACCTGACATAATGTTTGCTGTGTGTATTTGTGCTAGGTTTCAAGCTAATCCGAAGGAGATGCACATGAAGGCTGTGAAGCGGATTCTACGATACCTCAAGTCGAAACCGAAGCTGGGACTTTGGTATCACGCGGAGGGAGATCTAGAGTTGGAGGCATTCACTGATTCTGACTACGGAGGATGCAGCTTGACGCGCAAATCAACGACTGGAGGTTGTCAGTTCCTAGGAGGGAGATTGGTATCCTGGCAATGCAAGAAACAAACATCGGTAGCCATGTCAACGTGCGAGGCCGAGTATGTTGCTGCTGGTAGTTGCTGCTCACAGGTTCTGTGGATACAACAACAATTGCGGGATTACGGTTTGGCTTATACTCAAACTCCAATTAGGATAGACAATCAATCTACAATTGCGATAACAAATAATCCAGTCAAACACAATAAAACAAAGCACATAGACATAAGGCATCATTTCATTCGAGATTGTGCTGAAAAGAACTTAATCAAATTGGTAAAAGTGGCAACAGAAGATAATAATGCAGATTTATTTACCAAAGCGTTTGATAAGTCACGGTTTGAGTATTTAATTCAACTGAATGGAATGCGCAACCCAGAGTAATTTGACCTTAGTAGTAGTAAGTTTATTTTCTTTTAGAGTCGTAGTATTTCTTTCTTTACAGTAGTCTGCTAATTTAGGAAAGTTTCTATTTTTAGTAAGTTTCTAATTTTAGTAAGTTTCTATTTTTAGTAAGTCAGTAGGTTAGCTTATTTTACTGCTTTTTCTTATGAAAAACAAAAGAAAAAAGAGAGAAAATTACAAAAATACAAAAAAAAGAGAATATCAGAAAATGAGTTAAGTCTTAGATACATAGGTTCAAAGTGACGAAAATTAGCACCGTCGTTACAGACTCTAAGTATTTAGGCTTTCACACATAATGCAACTAAATCCTAAGTGTTATACTTTATTTAGTTTGATGTGTTGGTAGGCATAATACATATAGGGAATCTCAAGGCTAATAAAATATTCTAGAAAAAGTCAAGCGAGTCACTAACTTAGATGTACGACCAATCGGTCTTAATTTTTATGTACAAGACATACAAACTTTGAGTCTAAATGAGGTATGCAAACTTTCTGGGGATGTATGGAAACATCAAATACATCTTAAAATGGAATGAATAGAAAAATCATATAAAACTGAGAGTCGAAAACATGCAACTCTGTTGTACGTAAGTACAGACCTGTTGTCTCTGTTTAGATTCGGGTTAGCAGACATGTTGCTTTGTTGTACGTCAGTACAGACCCGTCACCGCTGTCTGCTACCTTTAAAAATAAACCTTAAGTCGAACTAAGACACTTTGTTGTATGAAAATACAGACCTGTGTCCGATGTTTGTCTTTTAAAGAAAGTTTGCAAATACCAACAAGTTAGAATTTTTGTCTGTGTGCCTTGATCATAAAAGTATGTCTATGTCTGAGTCACGTAAGATAATTTCCTGATAAATAAAAAGGCCAAGGGATATTCCGAAATGTAGAATGTTTAACAGGGTAAAATACCAACAATCGCCTAAATGGGTATGTCACGACAAACAATCAAAGGAATTCAAAAAATTCCTAAGTGTGAAAGTTTTAAGTACTGAAAGTTAGTATCAGACATCGCTATCTGATTGAACCTTTCTTAGACTATACTCATCAAAAAGATTTTGTTTAGTATTTAGCTTAACTTGTAAATTTTTTAAGTATAGCTTAAGTCTAGATTAAATTTTTGGTCAAAATTTTATTTTTATTTTATTTTATTTTTATTTTTACCTTAGTTTATTTTATTTTATTTTAGCTTAGTTTCATTTTTACTTCGGTAAAAGGTCAAAAGTTACTGAGGGTGCATTCAAAGTTGGATAAAATAAACAATGCGTGAATTATCTTGAGCTTAGGGTAAAAGAGTTGGCATAGTTTATCTGGTTACACGATACCGTAGAAAAAGTTGGAAATGTTGAATTTATTTCAAATTTTTCGAAAATTTTCTAAGTATTGGAAGGATTCGAATCTAAGACAGACTCGAATAAGGAGTACTTCGAATCTGTCAGTAGATTCGAATCTACTCTTAGACTCGAAGGTTGGTAGTATAAATAGGTTAACAGTGAAGTCATTTAATACTTACTGTTGTCGAATCTATACTCTCGAATCTATTTTGGCGATTTCGAATCTGTTCTCGAGTCTACCGTTTTTCTCCTAAACGACATTTTGTCGACTTTGAAGACTTTGTGTTCGATTCTACAGACGCTTCTAGGTATAATCAACCAGATTGTACAAGATTTGTGTAGTTTTATACACAATTTTAAGCTACACATCAAATTTTGAAGTTTTATGGGTCAAAATAGGGTTTTTGCTAAATAACTAAGTTTGGACCTATAAAAGATCAAATTAAAGACATAAATCAATGATTAGAACCTAGTTGAACTAATGTATGTGATTTACCAAGTTCAAAATGGTTAAGATCTTGGGTTTTTGTTGAAAATTCATTAGTCGGGGCTTCGAATCTGTTCATAGGTTTCTCGAATCTATCATTAGATTCGAGATGACCATGATATTCGAATCTGTCCATTAGACTCGAAAAGGGACACTTCGAATCTGTTCCCTTAGAATCTGTACTTTATTTATTTTGTTAAACTTTATTAAACTTGTGGAAATTTAATTTTGTTGGATTTTGTATTTAATCAAGTACAAAATAAAACAAATTTTGAATTTAAACAAGTTTATTGATTTTTAATAAGTCTAACAGTTTTATTTATTGTGCAGATATGGCAGTTCGTGCTTTTGTCCCGAAACATAATATGGTCCTTTATCCAGACAATAATATCCCTGAGGCGCAGGGATATCGCCAAGTTTTGGATTTCCTAGCTGAATCTAGGATCAGCTTTGCTCTATACCATAACATCCCAATTGTTATTTCATATGTGAGGCAGTTTTACGACCATTTACAAGTTGATTGCACTGTCACCCCGACAGTTCTAAGAACCAGAATCGCTGGCCAACCTCTAATCTTCTCAGCAGATATGTTGCGCCAAGTGCTACAGTTGGGTTCACAGGAACAAGAAGACGGGCCTATAGACTTTCCATTGAGTATTAGGCAAGCCGCGTTTCTGAGAATGGGCTATAGTCTGGACGTTACGAAATCATCTTATATGAAAAGTGGATTGATAGGGCAGTGGCGATTTCTGGTCCACGTGTTCATGGTTTGTTTTGCGCCAAAGAAGGCTGGTTTTGATTACATTGTCTCAAAGATCCAATCAGGGGTGATTGCGATGGTGTATAATAGGAAGTTCAGCTTCTCGCAGTTGTTTTTCTCAGAATTCATCCATCAGATTACAGCTCCTGACAGAGAAAGATTCCTTCTGTATCCAAGATTTGTAATGATGTTGATAAGGCACTTCTTGCCGAATTTGCCACAATCAGAGGATTCCTTGAGCGTGAATATTATGGATAAGCGCATCTTTTCGGATTGTTCCTCACATCGAGGAAGGTTAGCGGTTCCGGTGGCGCGTCCATTATTTGGAGCAATTGTAGACAGGGAATTTCAAGCCCCAGGTGATGCTAACTGGGCAGAGGTAGTTGATATTCAACCGCAGCAACAGCAACAGCAACAGCAACCGCAACGCCAACAACAGCCGCGTGCTAGGCCGCGTGATCCACGACGCCAACAGCAACAACCTGCTAGTCAAATTCAGGCGTCCAGGCCTTCAACAAGTGAACAACCACAGGCACAAGAAGCAGGGACTTCAGGTGCAGTCCCCGAATCTGAGCAGATTGCTCAGACCTTGGAGGAAATATGGTCCTCTGGTCCTAATGCAAATGAAGATGTGGCAGCAGCATTAGTGGGTGAGCTGCTTAGTCCGCCTGCAGATGAAGATGATATATTTCGTGATGTTGACGAATATCAACCAGAAAGGGCAGCTGACGCATTAATATCTTCAGAATCCGAATCAGATTCAGAGGAAGTTCCTGCAGCTGCAGTTCCTGAAGTTCAAATTGGAACTTATGGTTCGCGATTGATTGTCAATGAAGGTGGTTCGAGGAGGCGAGAGGCCAGGGAATTGGAGGAGTCAGATTTTGAAGAAGATGAGACTGCTCAGTTGGTGACAAGGCAACGGGCCAAACGTCACAGGTTTATGCAGGGGACTTCATCAGAGTCCGATGCACAACCTCAGCCTCAAACACAAACCCAACCCCAAGTTACAGCTCCACCATCACCGCCACCTCAGCAACATGAACCCTACATTCCCCAACCATTCAATCCTGCTCCCATTCAGTCCATCCCTTCTACATCAGCAGCCTATACCGACAATCAACGAATCATGCAACTCAAGAGTCGTGTCGACTTTCAGAACGTTCAAATCATAACTCTCACAAAAGCAGTCGGTGAACTCCAAGAGCATAACTCTAATCTTGATAAGGAGAATGCAGAACTGAGAAAGATTGTTGAAAGTGTTAGAGACGAAAACACGGAGATTAAATCATTTGTTGCTGATCAATCGTCTGAAATCCGAGCAATGCGGTCCCTCCTAGAGCAACTTATGAAAAATCTACAAACTCAGGGGGAGACGAGTTGTAAAGATCAGGAAGTACAGCGAAAAGATGATGATAATGAAGGCAATGATCCCGGTGCGAATAAAGAGATTGAGTCTGTAGATTTTCCTGCAGCTCAAGTTATACAAGTTCAGGGGGAGCCTAGTCAAGGCGAAGGACAAAGGGGTGAAGCTAGTTCATCTAAACAGCCTTCAGACTTTGAGATCAGTGAGATGATTGAAGCACTCATGGATCTTGATGATGATACACTGGATGGAGGTTTTGATTATGAAGATGAAGAGCTTGAAGAAGGAGAGTTTATTCCGGAAGAGATAGTAGATTGGCAACCTGAAGATGAAGTAGTAGCTGATGAGGATGATGAAGCTGACGAAATAGTTGTACAGCAGAATCCTATCACTGACACTTATATGATAGATGGAGATAGAATTGTCGATGTTGACATAGTGAATGCTGCCTTGAATCCTAAGTCATCGACTGAAGAACCAGCAAGAGAGCTAAGTAACGAAGAAAAAAGGAAGCTATGGTTCAGAGCCGAAGAGAAGGAGTTAGCAATTAGGAGATCAATGAAAGTGCCTGGTACAGGGAAGCTATCTGAGCGAATCTTAAGTTGGTTCTTTGACAGAGATCTTCAACTTTTTATAATTAAAAGAAAAGACGGGCTTCAGTACTTAAGGCGAACATTGAAAGCATTCAACACCCTTCCAAAGATTGAAATCACAGCGCTTGCATGGAAAGATCTGATAAATATTGGTGATGATCCTTATGCGAATGTAATTGAAAGAATAATAAGAAAGGAGGGGAGATCTAGGAAGTTTGAACGGTTGAGTCCAAGGGTCGGAAGAAGAGTCGAGGATAAGTCACGTATAGATCCTCTTACAGGCCGACCTTGGATGAGGATTCAGTACAAACCAGTGAAATGCCTGAGGAAGGTACCTCTGAAGAAAATGCCACAGAATGTTTTGCGAAATCTACATTGGTGGTATGCTGATACAGAGACCGGGGAAGCAGTCATGGAAGATTTTGAAGAAAAGGTCATTCTTAAAGTCTATGACCCGCTTCACCTGGTGAACCTATCTAAAGAAGACCTGCAGATTTTGTATAACTGTAAGATTTCCAGTGACGCACATATGGATACTGAAGCTAGTAAGTATGAAAATGTGGTCAAGGTATGCGTTGAAAAAGGTCTGTATGCTGGTAGTGTTTTGAATCAATAATAAACCATGTTCTCAAATCAAATGTGTGAATTATTAGAAGCTATCGTCAAGGGGGAGTCTGTTGGTACATCCCGTGTGACGATAGCAGTCTAAGTTGTCTTACATTGTGATTTAGCATATGTTTGGTATATATATTATGTATGATTGATGATTATCAGTGTTTGTATGTTTGAACTTGATGTAACGTATTACAAGAAGTTCAAACATAAAGCTCAAAGATAAAATCAGTCATAAGGTAATATCATAAGTTTCAAACACTTAGTTGTATATGTCAAAGGCTAGATTCGAATTGCATAAGAGGATACATTCGAATCTGTGATAGATTCGAATGAGTCCTTAGATTCGAATATAGGATAGATTCGAGACTGTCATGTTGGACAGACTCGAATGGGCCTTGGGCCAGATTCGAGTCTGACCCACATCAGATTCGAATCAGGGTCTATAATTAGGGATAGACTCGAATGATTAGAAGACTTTTTGCAGAATTCGTGAGGAATTAAGCAAGAGGCGATCTCGAGTTTATCAGCTAGGTGAGTGTCGTTTCGGAGAGAATTAGTACGTAGGATCGTTCGTGTGTCGTTCGTTCAGCGTCTAATAGTCTCCGTGTTCCGTTGGTTGAGAGTTGTCCGTCTAACCGTCAACGAGGATTCCGCACTCGTTCACGGATCCGCGTCTAGATAGATCTTGCAGTCGTAGACCTTACAGATTGGTGTTTCAGAACGACACAGTCGACGAGTCATAAAGATGAACTCGTCGAGTGCATGTGTTGTTGACCCCCACTGGTTCTGTCTTGCTTCAGGAATTTTTAGAGAATAATCAGTCTTTTGATTTACTCGTCGAGTGGAAGATCTACTCGCCGGGTGAGTAGTAGAGTTTCGGTTTTGGAAAACAGCCCACTTGCCGAGTGTACATGTAACTCGCCAAGTCAAGCATAAAATAAACATTTTGGAAATCAGTCCATTCACCGAGTAAAACGTTATGCGCGCCGAGTGGAAGTGAACTACAACTTTCTGGAATTGTGTCCACTTGCCGAGTGGACTTCATACCCACCGAGTAGAGGCCAGTTTCGTTTATTTTCCTTTGCTTCCCTAAAATAAAAACCTGGAATTACAATAATAGTCTATCAGGTTGATTTAAGGACAAAAACTAACCAATTAGACATGCAAAACACAAAATATCAGCCGATGAAACATGTATAAAACAGACGACATTAAGTATCTTCCAGTTTCTTCAACTTAGCCATGGCTATGAGTTACTTAACTCTATAGCCATCATTTTTGTTAATCTTGTAGGGTTTGGATGAGGAGGCCACAACTGTAGACATAGTCTGCAGCAATATGACCAAACTTGCCACACTTGTAGCAGTCAGCTTTGGTCTTGTCAAATGCCTTTTTCTTTTTTAGCACATAACTTCCTTGGAATATTCTTCTTACCAAACACGTTCTTCTTGTTGAACTTCTTGACCAGCATAGCAATCATCAGGACCTCATCAAGCTCATCAAGATCTTCATGTTTTTCCTCTTCCTCTGACATAGCTTCCAAGTCATCATTAACACATGAGTCAACGTTTGGGAACATATCATAGGTTTGACTCATAGGCTGTCTTACCTCAGCCACCAAAGTTGATCCTTTCTTGGATATGTCCAAGGCATTTCTCTTCTGATGCCTTGATTGTTCATCATTCAGCAAAGATCCATATGAGTTTTCAAGATTCATGCTTCTGATAATGCCTTACTTTCTCGATATGGAGGCAAAGTAGTTTCATTCTTCAGGTGACACATCCAAGAACTTGTTCACTAGAGTGAGATTGTTCTTAGTGATCCCAACAGCTTTGAGACCATTCATAAGTGTAATAAATTTGGTCTAGGTCTCAGTAAGACTTTCCAATGGTTTGGCCAAGATTAGCTGATACTGTGTAACAAAATTGTTGATCATGTTGTCCAGTGTAATAGTGGGGCCTTCATAGAAGTACTCAAAGTATCTCACTGTCTTCAACTTTCACCTGTTTGAACACATCATCAAGTAGAGAAAGCACCAGGTTGGTCGTAGCTTTTGCATCAAGAGAAACTAATCTCTTGTCTTTTTCAGACCATTAAGCTTTTGCTTTTCCAATAGTCCTTAATTCTGGACAACACCATTAGTGGTAGGGTGGTAGTGACAGAGGTTGGCACATAGGGACCTTTCATCATAATTTCTGGATGTTGAACATCCAGGTTCTCTAGATAGAACATCATTCTATATTTCCAGCCAGAGAAGTTTTAATGGTTGAACTTGGGTTATTTGGCCATAGAATCATTTGCATAGTAGAATGAGGAGAAGTTTGAAGCAGAGTTGTCCATTGTGGGATTTAAGGATGTAATATGAGAGATCTAGAGTTAACACATACTCTATTTGTTCTAATACCAGTTGTAGGTCCCAAATGATTATCCCAAGTATCTTAAGAGTAACTTTAGAGGGGGTGAATACAGTTTAACTAAAATCACACAGATTTTTCTTAATGTTTGTATGTATATTAACAAGTATGCTAACTCTACAAACAAATTTGGATTGTGGAAAGATCCAAACTGAGATGATGTAATGAACAACAACTTTCACTAATTTAAGACTAACTCAGACTAGTTATAATGAAACGATGCACTAAAACTCACTCACTATTTACACACTACGTGTTTAGATACAAGACTTAAATTGACCAGCTTTGGGAACACTGAACAACTTTGAGGGCTGATTCACTCTAATTACCTTAGACACACTTTGCTTTTTGTCTCTCAAGTTGAAGTCTTACGTTGCATGCATGATATCACGTAGTCTTCTAATTATGCACACTTTCTCTCTCCTTAGAAGCTTATTTATATAGGTCCTTAGGTGGATCTCAATGAAGCTTCTTCATTGGATGGGAAGAAAGGCGAGAATGCCACTTTTTAACAATATGACAAGTCTAACAAAAGTCATTGTTGTCTTCTAACTGTAGAATCTTCGTCTTGATCTTTTGTCTTCTGTTGTTCCAGCTGTATCCCAAATAATCAAGTCAATTTATAACCTTTAGTCTTCTTAAATCCATTTCGATACAAGAAATGGTATGTCACCGTTTTCAAATATATTTTTTTGTCTTCATGTAAAAGAACAACTTTGGCAGATAGTAGTAGTTCTGGTTCTCCAATTTGTCATGAATTCTTCAAGCTGATCCCAATGGTCAAGACATAACATGAAGAATTCGAAACAAATTCCAATAGGTGTTAAACCTATTCACAAAGAACTGACTCTGTTCACAAAGAGCACATGATTTAACTATGTCAAACTTGTCCAACAAACATGAACAACATAGACATAAACTGCCAAACCTGTTCAACTGACGAGGACAGCTTTGACGTACTATCAAGTTACAACTTATATAACAGTGTAAAACAGACTTAGGCTAATATTGCAAATTCTTATCATGTTTGATTGAGGCGTTAAAAAATCCTAACAATCTCCCCCTAGGTGTATCAATCACGTTTGATCAAAGATCTCCTATTATGATATGAGACAGGTTTGATTGAGGCCTTTTTGTGTCTTAACCATCTTGATATACTCTACTCTAAATTCTCAATACGGCAACAACTTATAACTGTATCGAAGTCACGCATCATAATTATATTGTTTGGACCCTACAAGCATAAGAGTTGTGCAAGAGCAGAACAGCACCCCAAACACATAAATGCTAAGCAGTTAAGCTTACCCAGTTGTTGTATATTTCTTTTCAGGTTTGGCAAAAGTCCCAGCTGGACCAAGATCCTTGGTTCAGAATTGATCAAGCTTGAAGTGTCTAGAGCCCTACATTTTGAAGTATTTAGCAGATGTAAAAGCAATGGACGCTAAGATAGAGAATGAATGTTGTATTTTGATGTAATAGCATAGCAATGTACCATTTATAACTTCAGTTTTACACTTGGTTTGTAATAATACTTAACTTACTTAATTAGTATATCTTAGTTGTTTATTGATATTTTCATTGCTACCGGGACCTAGCCATTAAAACTTCTGTGAAATCAGGGTATTACATATACCGATTTATCTTGTTGAGATGACTTTATTATAATAATTATTATTACTATTACTGTTTATTATTACTATTAGTATTAGTATTATTATTATTATTATTATTATTATTATTATTATTATTATTATTATTATTATTATTATGGTTTATTATAATAAAAAACCAACATGTTTTCATGTTTTTTTGTGTTTTCGTCCCTCCATGTTATTTTCTTCTAAAAAAGTACTCAAGTTATTTTTTTCTTTCTGGTTTAGTGAAATTTTGCTATTAGAACCCGATTTCTCAGTTTTTATAAACCCACATTACTAATTATAATCAGGCTTTAATAATCAAATATCACAAAACTAGAACAAAAATTTAAGTTGAGGACTTCACTGAAAAAAGTAAAATTGATGGACAAAAACGTAAAGACTATGGAAATAAGTTGGTTTTTACATAATAAACCCTTATTATTATTATTATTAAGTTTAAGATTCTTAAAAAATGTATACTATTCACAGTTTCCAACCACCCCTTTCACCACTTAGCTTCCAATTCTAGAGAAGAAATAAACTCAGAGAGGTGATTGAAGTAGTTAGGATGAGAGGTCGTGGAAGCACATTCAACTTTAGGTCTCGTATAAGTCATGGGTTTGATTTCATTTATCGTAATGCTTGTCAGAGTAGGTAGTAGTGGCTCCTTCATCTTCAACAATAATGGTGACCTACCAGCATCTTCGTCTCCATAAGCTCATTCGTCTTCGTCTCTGGTCAGTTTCTTTTTATGCTACCATCGTCTTTGCAACCAATCCTCTTTGTCACAAGACCGTCCTCTGTGTGTTCCAGATATGTTGGTTACGTTTTTGGGTTTTAGTGGTCCTCTAGGAACCAGATTGTATGTTTCTCCTATATGTCTGAATATCCATTTCGGTTATGATTTCATCATGTTTGGATCGCTCAGCTAACACCTATATAATACTATTTTCTCTTATACCATCCTGTAAGACCCATCCTTACGGAGGAGTCTTAATGACTAGCTCCCAAGTAGGAATATAGCATCAATCACAACAAAGATAGATTATAATAAAGACAATGCAAAATTAAGTAACAAAGTTAGGATAAGCTAACAGCAAATTAAAAACTATATTATTAAAGGGTACAAGGACACTAATCTAGTACATAACCACAATACATATTACTGCTTCTACCCAAACCACCACTATAATTATCTTTAATAATTAACAATAGCATATAGAGTAGTGGTCAAGTGACTTCAATTCGGGCTCGCAGTACTTAGACACTTGGTTTGACTTGACATTTTCTTTGTCTTTTTATGCTTGATTAAACCTGTAAGATTCAACAACTATAAACATTAGCTTAGTGAGTTTATAGATTTAACAGTTAACATGCAAAGACATTTAAAGAAGAGACTTAAGACTTTAGACTTTGACTTTAAGTGTGATTTTGACTTATGGCTGCCGCTATCAGCCGGACATTGTGAGACATAAGACTTTAAGACAGAATGATGGTCAATTCCCATACACACGGTTTTAGTGAGAGCCAATCCACAATTACTGGGCTAGCTAACAGCATGACAGCCTGGGCAGACATCAGAGTAGACATAAACATAGGCATGCATAGAATAGCCAAAGCAATTGAGACTATCAGCAAGAAAGAAGATGACCGAAAGTAATAAGTATAATGAATCAAGATAGAAATATCGGTCATATCAAAAGCTAAATTCAAGTGCAATGACATGTGTACTGGATGATATATCAAAGCTATCATCATCCACAATGCATCACCGTACCAAAGTGTACCCAGGTCACATTCTAGTTGAGCATATAAGACTGTCAAATAAAGCTAGAACAACAATATGTCTCACCTGAAGACAAACATGTAAACAATTATATCAATAACTCACATTTACTCGTTTTAAGACTCGTTGTTGACTTTGACTTTGGCTAGCGGATTACATCCACCCCCTGAGTTATCTCAGGATGTAGCTATAGACGTTAGCTCGGTTTTACCGACTTTGGCTTGAATTTTACTAAATTTTGCTTGGCTTTTCTAACTTTGGCTTGGCTTTACTGGCTTGGCTTTACTGGATTTGGCTTTATAACATAGTTCAGATTTGGTTGAACCTGTCCAGTATTTGGCAATCACATTTAACATAAGCTTTTATGACATTACACAACGTATTTGTGTATTTCTATTGTAATCTTTGACTTTCTAAAGCCTATGTTTTAAGACTTATTGCATTTATTGACTTATCATGTTATTTTTAACTTTGTTGAATTATTATTTGACTTATGGCTTAGTCTTGACATAATTTTATTGGCTTTATAGACTTTCATGATCATGTATGTCCTTATTAGATCATTCTTTGACTTTACTTGCATTTTGAGCTTATAACATGCATGTAATGACATGTTATGCATAATCAAACAACTTATCACTTTACATAAATTATGCATATGACTTACATTAAGAATTAGGCGCATGGGCCTACAGCATAAGCTTTTAGGCTTGGCCAAGTATAGGGACTATCTTCAAATACTTAAACATTTCAATGCTTAATTGATATTTTCTTTATACATGCTTATCAATGTCATGACATTATTTCATGTATTTGTTATGCATACATGGATATAAATTTGAAACATATTACAACTATGGCCACTTTAATCATGCTTTTAAATGCCATTACCTTATAGTACATTGACTTGATTTTTCATACAATCAATTTGTTCATTTTTCATGGCATATATGTATAAACAACAATTATCGACATCACCCTCATGGTTTCATGTTAATAAGGTTTGCTAATAAGCACACCATCATCACCCTTATACTCCACACACAATACTTGACTTATTGTTTTAAGATTGACTCACACATATGAGACATTAATAAAGAATTAATGTGTTGTTGCGGTCTTGTTTGTAGAGTCACTGACTCAATATACATGTGTGTGTGTGTGTCTATATATATATTTATATATCATATACTACTGCTGCTATGTTCTTTGTAATTAAGTCCGAGACTTACAATGTGTAAAGTCTCAGAGTCTAGGCTAATGTATGCACTACACACACCGAGACTTGATCACTTAATCATTTGAATGCACATAAGTATGTATTGTGTTATAGCTGCTGTTATGTTCTTTCTTTCAGTCCAAGAGTTACAAACAGACACAAAAGTGTTACCCATATCACACCTATGCACTCTATGCATATATATATATATATATATATATATATATATATATATATATATATATATATATATATATATGTGTGTGTGTGTGTGTGTGTGTGTGTGTATGTATGTATGTATATATTCAACTATGGCTGCTGGACTGTTTTTAAATGAATGTCACACACACATACTAGTGGTTGTTGGGTTGTTGGACGTCAAACACCACCTTCCTCCGAGACTTCAAATTCTCGGAGTTCACTTTCTTACACACACTTAACATATTCCATGCATAACAGTATATCATGGATTCTGCTATTGTCATATAGTCACTGCTACACTCTAAGACTTTATAGTCTCGGTGTCATCATGCAAGCACAAACACACAATACTAAATTACATATACTTAAGGCAGAAAGGGCTGCTGAAATGTTTAAACTGTCTGAGACTTGGCTTATGGCTGAGTCTCGGAGACCATATTTTTGGCAAACACACACAATAATACACTTTCTCAGAGACTTTTAAACTTTGTGCTGATGCTGTTTTTCTCCCTATGCAGTCTGAGATTCACACACATACACAATTATTACTCCTCTGTTTTATAATTAAAATGTTGCAGTTGTTTTTCTCCCTTTCATGGAATAAGTCTCTAAGTATCTATGCAACTACACACCTCGATATTTCGTATATTATGCATTTATTGTTAAGGTTGCTATTGGAATACTAATCCGAGACTTGACTTGATGTTAAGTCTCAGAGTCTATATTTCATCCAAACATAGACATGCAAACACACTCTGCACTAATATGCTTTCATTCCTTCTGTTTTCATTTAATTTCAACAGCAAAATAAATCAGGATTAAAGGCAATTTATGCATTTAAATGAACAACAAACACACATATCGCAAACACTGCACAAAAACTATCTATTTTTACTCATTTTCCAGCAGCGATCTTTCTGTGTTTCAATCATTTCAAGTAGCCAAAACAGGTGGATTAAAGGTGTTTTATTGCATACAAATGGTTAATAATCATCAAATATGAAATGACGCCAAGGCTGAAGGCCAATTGGCCTTCTTGGCAAGCTATTCTTGAACAAATAGAAGCATAAACACATTTCCAGACTCATATCTTTCTTTAATTTCAGTCGCTTTCCAGCAGCCAAAGCAAAGAATTAATGGTGAATTCTAACATCAAGATGATAAATAAACAATGTACTCAACAAATAGAGACCAGGTCGAAGGCCAATGGCTTTCTTGGCCATCATCCTCGGACACAAAACAGAACCAAACCCACACATATGCCTGAATCTGGTTGAGACATATTGTTGTTCATAGCTTAATTGGCATTCATTTATGCTCAGCTGGATTATGACATGTGCTCACCATGGTTCGGTGATGCCTTGTGGATCATGATAGCTATTTGATATATAATCCTGCACACATTGAATTTACAATTCATCACAGTTATTGTTATATACTGATATTGCTATCATGACTTTGCTTATTTATGCATTTCATCATTGCTTGCACCTTTGATGTATTGATTTCAGCTCAGCATATTTAGCATTGTCGGTATATTGTTCTAGACCTTGCTATGTCACCGGTTCTATTGAACTTGGTAGTTGATTACTCCGATGCTCCCCGTCACGTAATCTACTGGTAGCTAGTCCAGTATTGAGTGGATAGTTTCCACTAAAAGTGTGAGTGTGGCCTGGACATCATCCTACTGTTATTACTATGTCTCATCCTTGTGTGGCTATTGGCGGCAGTCAAGTTATATCACGCTTATTACCCACATTCCGCCTCGTTGTGTTGCATGTATTCTGATAAATCTATAATCTCCCTAAGCCCTGCTTATAGTTGTTGTTAAATCTCTTTACAGGAAAAGATAAAGGAAAAGCTCCTGCTGGACCTAGTTGTTAGGTCTCCCAAGATCAAGTTGAAGTTTTCATAGACCGCTACTCAAACGATCTTTGGTACAAATGGGAGACATTTTGTGGTGGTTTGGGTAGATTTGCTTTGATTCTATGATGATATGTATTAGACTAGTCTTGTACCCTTTAAAAGTTTAATTTGAACTCTGTATGATTTTTTAAAATTTGTATTAAACTTATCCTAATAGTTATACTGTAATTCTAATTCCGCAACTTAATTACTCTATCTTAGTTATGATTGATATCGTGTTACATAATTGTGGGACCTAGACTCTAAGGACTGACCCGTAAGGGGTGGTCTTCACAACATGGAAGACATCCTTCAGACAAGATCGAATCATGGAATTAGCATAGGAAAATGACTCTTTACACTGTAAGAGATGGGATACTATACAGAAGATCTTACCTCATGCCATGGCTCTGATGTGTGGGACCCAAGCAAGCCAAGAACATACTCCAGGGAATCCATCAAGGTTCCTATGGTTAGCGTTCTAGAACTCGGAAGGTAGTGACCAAGGTTATGAGACTTGGCTACTTTTGGCTAAGTATGTACAGGGATCACAGAGGAAATACTGCGCCCACATGCCATGCCTGCCAATCATATATGCTAGAATACCATAACAGCCGAATCACAAATTTATCCAACTCAGTAGGTGTTGGCCTTTCGAAAAATGGGGCATAATATTGTGGGACCATTCTCAGAAGCTCCAAGAAGACTTACGTTCTTACTCGTAACTGTGAATTATTTTACGAAGTGGGTTGAGGCCAAACCTCTGTCCACCATAACAGGAAGACAGGTACTAAACTTTGTTTGGAATTTCAATGTATGTCAATTTGGTTTACCACATACCCTCGTTAGTGACAATTGAAAGCAATTCGCGGATGGACGTTTCAAGACATGCGGTCAAGAGCTCCATATTCAACTAGTTTTTACTTTAGTGGTCCACCCTCAGGCCAATGGTCAAGTTGAAGTCACAAACAGAGAAATAGTATTGGGGATAAAAAAGACGTTAGATGGAGCTTCTAATGGGTGTGTAAAGGAGTTACCTAATGTTTTATGGGGAAATCAAACTACTCCAAAGACAAGTCAGGGAGAAACCCCATTCAGTTTTGTTTATGGGTCAGAGGCCATGATTCCAGCAGAGGTTAGTGTTCCCACTTATAGAAGAACCTCTTATGAGCCAAAAGTCAACACCACAAAAAGAAGAGTAAATTTGGACCTGTTGGAAGAAAAGAGAGAGAAGGCAGCCATCAAAGAGGCATTCCAAAAGCAAGCAATGGAACAATATTATAACAAAAGAGTCAAATCTACCATCTTCAGACCAAGCGATTATGCCCTCCACAAGAATGAGTCAAGCAGAGTTGAGTCCCAAAGGAAGTTAGGACCCACTTGGGAGGGACCCTACAAAGTCGCAATAGCATGTAATGTTGGATCATACCAATCTTAGACGCCCCTTTCTAAGAACATGGCATGCCACTAATCTTTGACGATTTTACACGTAAAATCATGTAACCAGTCTCAATGTCAATGAAGGAAATTTCTTTTTAATGAAAAAAAATGTCATTTATAAAAGATAAGTTTCTATGATCTCTATACACTGTATACCCTTATAATACATAAGTCTCAGTGGAGACAAATATTCTCCCTTAATAGAAGCATTACACCGCTTCCACCATGGTCACAGCATATTCTCCAGCTGGAGAATTTGCACATTATATTTATTTGATCAAACATAGAAGGCAAAAGCATAAGTCCTTCACCAAAATAACATGTCGACATACAAGAGAAACGCTATTACCATCTCTCACATAAATGTCAAGAAAGACTTACATAGTCCAGATAGCAACACGCTGATCATATATAAAAGTAACATCCAAGGGTTACATCCAAAAGAAACAACAAAGTCTTACTGGGCCATGAAAAACACAACAAAAACTGGCCAAATCACACCTTCTAGGTGGGCATATCTGAAACAAGGTAAACATAAAAAAGGAACATTAGTCTTCATTTTCTACAAAAAGCACCTTCAGTATGTCTACAATAGCCTTCTCTGGATCAACAGAAAACAACCTCCAGGTAAGGGAAATGAGTATTCTGAGCAGCAAGTAAGGCAGCATCAAGATCATTTTTGGCATTTTCATCATAGTCATCCACGTCAGACACATCCGTATCAGGAAAGTGCTTCATCTGAGCGGAAAGAATACCTCGGTGCCTCCCCAGTCGGAAGGTAGCCCGGAACGGCCTTGATAGGGTCTAGAAACTCAGTGCTTCGAATATGAGTGAAGAAAACATGTTTGAAGCCTTCTTGGATCAACCTCCTCTTCTCCTCCTCAAAAGATCTGATCACTTTGCTTGTTTCACCCTTCTATTTCTCTAACATAGTTAATTTCTCTTTGTAAATATTAGAGGTTTGATTTAGTCCATCATTCTTCTCACAAACTGTCATATAATCGTTTTGCTTGGAGGCCAAATCTTCTTTAAGACAATCATGCTCAGCAGATAAAGCACCACTTGAGTTACCAACTCACCTCTCAAACACAATTCTTCCTTTAGCAATTGTTCACATTTCTCTAAATCCTCAAAAATTCCTCAGACATCTTGAGAAGCCTCAACTTTAGTTCAGTTACAACAGAAACTAAACTCGTAGAAGGATCATCGACCCTAGCAGCCAAGTCACAGTTACTCAGCTCCTGCAAATAGATTGGATAGATAAAAGAGGGTCCTAAAATCTTTCCTCCCGGAATTCCGAAGGCATGTTTTTCGGGAGAATAGGTAAACCTATAAGGAGTTATGGAATACAACCCTTCAGGTGAACTCCAAACTTTTTTTTGGACCAGATGGTTTAAAAGGCAAAGGTGGAGGCCCCAATGGTATTTTCACCATGACAGAAGAAGCATCCGCAACACCTTTCACAGATTGGGTCCTCAGACGAAGAGACTTCCGATAAGATCGTGACTTGTTAGAACTCTTCTTTTTCTTCTTTTCCTTGACATCATCTGCTTGAGAACCACTAGAACCTCCCTCTTCAGAAAAAAGGGGGGAGGGTAGGGAGAATAGAAAGAAAAGGGTAAGAGTCACAAGCACAAGATCGAATAGAATGAAAGAAATTAAAAAGAATAGAACTTTACCCTCGTCAGAACCTCCTATCTCAAGTATAGGGTTCTGATTCTCATCTCCTTCCAATAGATCATTCTCATTCACTACTTTCAGCCTTTGAAAACAAAAACAGGAAATTTCATCATCAGTTAGCAGATTTTCCATGGTTGCCTCTGTCCAAAATATAATTTAAAAAAGAATGAGAAAAGAATAATATCAGTACAACCTCAAGAATCCGTGCTAATAATGAATGTCAAAAGCCAAATGACCATAAAAAATAAAACCTGAGAAGTTCCCCTAAAAGACCTTACCTAAACCCCCTTTAAAAGCCACTAGTACAAACCTAGGATGTTTCCATTTTTTACTCATACCCTCCATGACCAACACCTCCTCAGGATAAGGGAGGAGTTTCAACTTACACTCACATAAGGCATCTCTTAACTTAGAGTCGTAACTACCCTCTTGAGGCATCTCATTATAATCAGAGTCATACTCCTCTCGCCACACTAATAAAGAATCTTTGTTCCTACCAATCATAGAGGCGTCAACCCATAAAAATATATCTTTCCAGTCTTTCAAACATGACCTCCCTGTAACAAGAATATGAGAAAAAGTCTTAGCTCAACGCTCGATGGTACACCAATCCCCTATCATACCTACTTTAAAGAAAGACCTAAACTAGGCAAATCTCGGCTCCTTACCTAGAGCCTTACAAGCCATTTCAAACAGATTGACCCTCTTCGTGCCCAAAGGAAACATTTGACTAATATGGATTTGAAAGTGTGTTAAGACATCTAGATTAAAGGGACTGACGGGGAAACGAAGGTGAGCCATTTTAAGGTCCTTTGAGTATATGGCAACCCTACCAGGAGAGGGGCGATGAACTCTTTCTCGAGCAAAGGGAATAGAGGGATGGATAGAATCAGGGATATGATGTTTCTCACTCAAATCAATGCAACAGACATATTGGGTTTCATGTGTTCAACCCTAGTATCTCCCATGAGAAAGAAAAACGAAAGATAAACACTTTCAGGAAAAAAAAAGAAGCAAACTAAACTGAGGATTTTTTGGAGAAGAATAGTAACCATTGGGGAGTGTGAAATATGGAGAGGAGGAGTTTAAATTTTCAAATGATGGTAAATTTATGAGGATGTGATGTCTTCTCGGTTTTAGAAAACTCTCGCCGAAGTTTCCTGCACGTGTAGGCCAGGTAAGGCGTAAATGGATATCCAGATAAGAGGTGATGATGTCATCTACTCAGTAAATCACCGTGTATACAGTTTAATTAGCAATAAGGTAAAAGATTTTCTTTTATTATTTTTTTTATCTTCAATTTATTTAATTGGGTCAATTCCCTTCTTTTAATAAAACCACTTGATGTAAAGTGTGTAGAAAAACTTCCAAATAAGACTAACAATCTAAAGTCTCAACTCTGTGAAACTTTAGACTGGAGGGATTTATTAGTGTAGGGTATTTCCATCCACTTGGAGTTTTCTTATTGGGGGACATAAACATGAAATGGAGTGTTGTCTTTGGAGACAGATATTTACACCCCATGCCAAAGGAGATATAAGACAAAAGGAGACATTCTGCATTAAGGAAGAAAAATCTACACTCCAATTGGTTGTCATTGTGTAGTACAGAGAACAAAGAAAAGGGATGTACTATTGTCTTATAGTATATTTGTCTCTTTCTGCAGTCCCACGACTAGGGGTGATACTTCTAAATAGTATAGATAACCTTCTTTGAAAGGGGTTACGAGAAAAAGAAGAAACCCCTCATATGCCTTGATATTCCCTTTTTAAATTATTCTGAAATAGACCTTGAAAGAATGCTATCTGACTGGGCGTAGGAGGTGACTCACAGGGGTCTCCCCCCTGTGTTGCACGCTGACCCTTTTGGTATTCCTTGTGTTAAATAGGAAAGAGATCAAGGGGAAGATCGTGTTCAAGCCTAAAGTTGTTTGAAGGTCATATGTTTAAACATTGTCTATGTTTCGACAAAGGTTTAAATTTTTTGGGTTCATTGATTTGTAAGTCAAGAAACATTGATTAGTGTCAACAAATCTGGGTTTATTGATGATGGTTAATATTTAATGGGTTCAAATAATACTAGTAATGATAATAATAAAGATAATAATTGATAACTTTTTGAAATTTAGAAAAATGAATTAATTAATTTAAATAAAAGTTTCATGTATACATAAGCACCGCATAACCAAATACATGTCACTTAATCAATTGAATCAAAATAAACCATCCAATGAGCATGATAACCTGTCACAAGTATCATATTGAGAGGTCACTATACAAGTATCAACGAGATAAAAAAACTAGATTAGTAACTTCAATAATTTTAGTAGACTTGCATACAATTGTACAAGTTTAACCCTGTTGTAATAAACAAGTATTGTGATACCCACACGTTGCAGTGATATAAATTGGGATTGGATAATATTAACGAATAAACTAATAAAATAAATATGAAACATATGAATACATTTAAAGTTTACAATAAACTAAAAATAAAAAGAAACAGTATTAATAACCTTTTTAGAATACTATTCATATTTTGCTTTAATATTAGCCTTTAACAAATGTTTAATTGTAAAAATTAATTAAAATTAATGTATATAAATTACAATAAAAAAGAATATTAAGTTAACAATTATAATTAATTAAGTATCAAAATTAATTAGACTCAAATTTAAGTGATTTTTTTAACTAAAACACCAAAAGAAATGAGATATGAAATTTAAGATAAGTTAAATATCGAAAAAAAAAAAGTTTGAAAAATTTATGTTGTCTTTTCAACAAGACTTTCCCTTTTTCATTCCGTCCAATGAAAAAGCTTCACTTAGATCCTCTGAGTTAGTATAAAAAGAAACTTCCAAGGATTGAAAGAACAAGCCAAAAAGTTAAGTGCTGAAACCAAGAGTGAACGTGCATTCAAGTGTGTCTTTCATGCATGCAAGTCTGCTTGAATAAAACAGTGTTCAGTGTCTAAGCTGTTCTTGTTCAAGCTGTTCCTCTGAGTCTTGTAAACACAGTGAGTGATTCTTAGTGAGTGTATTCATTGTAACTAGTTTAAGTCTGTCTTAGACTAGTTAAACATACTGTTGTAACTGTCATCTCAGCTTGAACCTTTCCGCATTCAAGCTCGTTTGTAATTAACATTTGTTGATAATACATACAAACATTGAGAAAATTGTGTGTAGTTTTTAAATTGCTGTATTCACCCCCCCTCTACAGCTTAAGGCTATATACTTGGGATATCTTTTGGGACCTACAGAGAATGTCATAATTGTTCTTACGATTCTTTTCAGATTCAGTAAGTTTGGCAATCAGCTCAGAATTTGAAAATTTTTCAAATTCCATTATGAATTGCAGAAACATGAACTTCCAAGATCTTTTATGGACTTATGAAAATTTGAATGAATCTTGATTGAAGAAAAAACGAATCTTGAATGATTAATTTGTTAAAAATCAGCTCAGATTTGACTTTTTGACGTTGAAATTTTAGAATTTCTTCAGAAAAATGCATGTAACATTTTTCTGGAGTGGAATTGGGCAACCGAAAATTTACCGAACCGGCTATGCCTGTTCAAGAAATGTAGATCTCTTTTCAAGCTTCGATTTGACGTATGGTAGGCCGTCTAACGATGTTCCAGTCAAAAGTTATGGTCAATTTAAGCAGCAAAGGTCAAATAGTCAAAACTCGAATGCTTAATAATCAATCTCGAATGAAGCATAATGAAACTCGATTGAAGCTTAATAAAACTCGATTGAAGAAGGTTGAAACTCGAATGGTTATGAATGAAACTCGAATGAAGCTTTATAAAACTCGAATGATAAAGTATGAAACTCGAATGGTTAAGAATGAAACTCGGATGGTTAACTGTGAAACTCGATTGAAACACTATCAAACTCGGTTGAAAAAGAATGAAACTTGAATTAGCTTGATGAATCCCGAATGATGAAGCTTGAAACTCGATTAATGAAGCTTGAAACTCGATTAATGAAGCATAAAACTCGATTAATGAAGCATAAAACTCGATCAAAACTACAAATTTAGTGTTGCCCGAGTTTAATCAAAAACTGATAAAAATCAAGTTCAAAAACATAATTTTTCAACAAAAATTCTCCAAATGACCTCAAATTATAATCGAGTATGCGTTTTTCACACAGCAACAACTTTTGTGAAACAACTTTGGGTAATTTTCGATTAAAATTCAAAAATCGATCAAAATACCTCAAGAACACACACTTTTTCAAAAAAATCTGAAAATTCTCAATTAAATTCTGTGTGTTTAGAGATAATATTTGATGCTTATATCATCAGATTCGCCTTTAATTTGCGCACCTTCGATCCAAAATTCATTCCATTTCATCCACAAAATCAAAATCCACAAATGATTTTCTGAAATTTTGAAATTTCGATGAATGTAACAGTTAAAAAAATAATCAACTTTTCAAAATCAAAATTCACTCAAATTCAGCCACATTAGGCTCTGATACCAATTGTGAATTCATAATTTCAGCAATTCAATCACATCTAACAACAATTATATGAACAATTATCATCAACACAAATAGTTGAATGCTTGATTAAGAGAGTAAGAAATATTACAATGAAATTCGGTTCTTGTTTTCTTGGACAGCAAACTATTCTCCTCTTCTTTCTAATCTCAGATCTGTGAGAGTTGTGTAAACAGTAGCACCTATATTCTATGTATACACAATACACATGTATTGTGAATTTACACATACAACCCTATATTATTGAATATTTACAATTAGATCCCTGAACTTATAAACAAAATAATGGTTTTCATCTCTATTATATATTTATACCTAACATTAATGAATTCAAAACTGTCAAAAAAAAAAACTTTACCGCATATATATACACGCATACCATTTGTTCCATTCATTACTATAAAGAAAATATGAAACGATTAATTAAAGCCCCATAATAAAGATAACAATAAATTGAAGATTAGTATTATATTTTGTAATGTTCATCGGTGTATGTAGATTTAGAAAAGTAAATTAAATCATCTAAAGTTAATAATATAAAGATGTAATGAATAAAAGGTTACATGATAATTATGATAATTAAAATCAAATAAAAGCAATAATAAAAGCAATATATAAATAAATTTGATTATAACTAATAAAATATTAAATGGCATACTTTAGCAAACCCTTTTTATTAATAGTAATTCTATAAAATTTTCTCAAATGCATTTTAGCAATATCAAATCATGAATAGTATTTTTTTTTTTTTTTAATATCTATACCACATAATAGCATGACTATTTACTAATTCTAATTGTTATATTTTGTATGAGGTGCAATTTAATAATACCCACTTATGAATACTGTTTTAGGCTAACATTTTTATCTAATGTCCCAAGGAAAAGGTTTTATTTTATGTAAAATAAATCTTTGAATCATATCAATAAAAAAACATATTAGTTTAAAATAGGATTTTAAAAGAACAAAAGATTAGCTGCTATTAATATTTATTTACAAAGCTAGAGAAACAACATTTATGAAAAATAACAATATTATTTTTGTATCCTTTTATAAATTAATTATGTATATTTTATTTTTGATTTATATACATTTTATATAAATAATTTTATTTAAATCCTGATAGTATGTAAGTTAAACTAGTAATAATATATTACAAGTTAATAATAGGGAAAACGACGTCAAATAGTTGTGTACTTTTGAGATTGTACTCATTTATGTAGTGTATTTTTTTGTGCACATTTGGTAGTCAAACTTTCAAAATTGTTTCAATTTGGTAGTTGGGTGACTTGGAAACCGGCACCAACCGGTCACCATGGTTACGTGGACGGTTTTTTCAAGAAAAATGGCATCAAATAGCTATGTACTTTTAAGTTTGTACACATTTATGTTGTGTACTTTTCTTTTATGCACATTTAGTAGTCAAACTTTTAAATGTGTATCAATTAAGTAGTTGGGTTACCTAAAAATTGATACCAACCCTTTATGATACTTATGTGGACATATTTTATGACATAGAAGAATGAGAGAATTTCATATATATCCTTGTAAACTTTTAATATTACGTATGTATCCTTGCAAAATTTCTTATTACATATTTATCATTCTAAATCTTTAAATCTCACGTATATATCTAAATGACTATTTAAATTTATTTTATCATTTGAAAAATTTTTGAATACCTAAACTATCATCTTAAATTCCAACAACAATAAATTAGAAAAATAAAGAAATATCGTTTTCTAATTTAATTCAATAATAATTTTTTAAATGATGTAATTAAATTTAAAATACTCATTTGGATATATATATATATATATATATATATATATATATATATATATATATATATATATATATATATATATATATATATATATGTAAGATTAAAATGTTTTGAAAAATATATATGTAATAAGAAAGTTTGTAAGGATATATACGTAATATAGAAGTTTACAAGAATATATACGAAATTCTCCCAACTAGAATTAATGACTCTTAAACACTGGTGCTTATCAAATTCAAAACATATCATTTTCACTTGATATATATCATGTTTAGGAGTTGAAAATTAATGTTTTATTATATTGTTATAAAATGAAAGCATATTTTATCAATTTGATACATATTTTGTTTATGAATCTTTTTATATAAGGTCTTACAATAGCAAGCTACTTTTGAAAGTGTATCGATATGGTACGTCTACTTTTTTAATTGTCTATATGGTACATGTACTTCAATATTATGTATCGATATGGTTATTCTACATAATAGAGCCCGGTTTTTACATACGAAACAGAGTTCTAATGGTATAAAAAACAGGGGTCTATTACAAATATGGTCATATCGGTATGAAAAATTGAAGTACAGGTACCATATCGACATTTAAAAAAGTAGATGTACCATATTGATGAATTTTCAAAAGTAGATTACTATTGCATGGCTTTACCCTTTTTTTTAATTCCAAATTATAAAAAATATGTCCACATAAGCAAAGTAACCGGTTAGTATCGATTTTTAGGTAACCCAACTACTTAATTGAAACACTTTTAAAAGTTTGACTACTGAATGTGCACTAAAGAAAAGTACACAACATAAATATGTACAAACTTAAAAGTACATAGCTATTTGATGTCATTTTTCTTGAAAAACTCGTCTACGTAAGCATGGTGACCGGTCAGTGCCGGTTTCCAAGTCACCCAACTACCTAATTGAAACATTTTTGAAAGTTTGACTACCAAATGTGCACAAAAAAGTACACTATATGAATGAGTACAAACTCAAAAGTACACAACTTTTTGACGTCATTTTTCCTTAATAATAACGTAATATAATTCACATATATTTTTTATTGTTTTATTTCTTTTTCCTATTTGCTTTTAGTAATTGTATTTATTATAGTATGTCATTTTTCTTCTAAAATTTCCATTTTACTTTTAGTTGATGAAGATTTCTAAAATTTCCATTTTACTTTTTAAAAAAAAATGAAAACTTGTTTACTTAATAACAATTTCATAAATTTTCATCTCACTTTTTAAAATACTATTTTTCATATCATCTCTTACTTTTTTATTACCTACCCTATATTTTTTATAATACTCTATTTTTCTCTCTTACTTTTCTATCACTCATATATCCTATTTTTCTTATTTTATAATCACTCATCTTATTTTTAATAAAACTAAAACTTCATCATCTAAACAAGTTTTCACTTTTTATAAAAACCCTTGTTTTTTTTCTGAAAACTAACTTGAAAACTGAAATAGAATAATCACTAGTTTTTGTTAACTAAACGCAAAATGTTTTGTAAAATATGTCGTGTTATATTTATTGTGACAGTTTTTAAAGTTATATAAATTTTAAATTAAAGTCTGTCAATGACATTAAACTTTTATTTAATAGTATTAGTTGCAACAAGACCATGTTAATTAGTGACATATTTGACATGTTTGGTTCGCGGATTTTCTGGGATTTCTTGTGATTTGCATTTAAAATCTTGTGTTTGGTTCGCAGATTTCAGTAAGGATTTAAAATCCTAGGATTTCTGAAATCCTTCATTCTTTGTTATTTAAAAACGGCAAAATTACCAAGAAATGTAATTAAAATACAAAATTTGTCAATAAAGGTATTGTAAAAAAATTTTTGCCAAGAAAGGTAATATAAAATTCTATTTTGGCCGAGAAGGAACATGAAATTCAAATTTTAGGCCAAGAAAGATAATCAAATATTATTCGCTTACCAAAAAAGGGAGCATAAATTAAAAATTTACCTTCTTAATTTGTCATCAATACCCTTTTTTGTCAAATTTAAATTTTATGTTATCTTTCTTGACCTAAAAAATTTTACATTACCTTTATTGGCAATTTTTGAGTTTTATATTACCTTTCTTGGTAATTTGCCCTATAAAAACCCAGCCTCCCCCTTTGGATTTTAAATCTCAGTTACGTTACATTTTTCAGATTAACAAATTTTTCCTAGAAGATGATGTAGATTCTTTGATAAAATCCTGACAAATACAAATGCTGCATAATGCAAATTTTTTGATAAAATACAAATCTCAAGAAAAAAATTTGCAAACCAAGCGCTCCTATTTTGGATGTCAACTCAAATTTTAGATCGCTAGGATTTTCGTCATCTATGGTTTATCAAACTAATTTGTTCTGTCATCAGCCGTCACTCTTTAACTACAATTAATATTTTGTCTTCCAACAACATTTAAACTACATTTAAATTGATATAAAATGTACATGAGTTTTAGTACATTTACGTTAATTTATTTATTCAATAACAATTATTTTGTTTTGTTTTGTTTTAGTTTAACTAAATATTTAATTTGATGTTTTTTAAAGTCAAAGATGAGTGCAATATGTGCTTTTGCAATCCAAAACATCAAATAAATCTCTAAAACTAGATGAACACACACCGAATTTATCAAGATCACACACAATTATTGTTGTTCTTTAAATTGATGATTTCTCTCTGAAGTTCGAATTAGGATCTAAAATTTTATGAATAGATTCAACTAACAAAAACACACAACATATTAAAATTTCAGAACACATGATTAATTACACAAAAGACATGAAATAAATTCGGTAGCAGCTCTATTTTGAACACCAAGAACATATCCAACAACTTCAAAATCAAATACACCTAGTGTATTTCGAATCAGGTTTTGAAATTTTCCAAAAAGATTCAACTAGGGATGACAATGAGCATTGGAATTGATGATCATTCTTCCAATCCGATCCACTATTGGTGGATAGGGATGAAGTTAATTGGATGAATATTAGATATGGAGCAGATATGAGTAATTATTGAATAGGATATAGATGATGATTTATCATCCAGGATAATATCCATTTATCCGAAATTAACATCTTTTTTTATATATTTATATGAATCTATACATATTTGCAATCTTTATTTTGTAATAAATAATATATTATAATTAAGTAATTAAAAAGGAAATAAGTATTTGTTTTACTTTTATGTGTAACCTTACTTTATTATATTGGTTTTCTTTATCTTATGAAGTTGTAGTTATAATAAACATAAAGTCATAATAAGAGATATTTCCAACTTCAGCTATCGCATTTATATTTGTTATTAATCGGAGATGACACCTAGCATGCACTAGTTCATATGTAATTTTTTTTCTCTTGATAAGTCGATCCAAATTTCATTTATTGCTTATGAGATTTTTTGTTTTTAAGCGCACAAATGAAATTAGTTCAGATGGATATGGATATGGAGAATGAAAAAAATATATGGAAGTAGATATCAATATATATATGGCTTCACCGGGTCCAATGTCATCCCAAGATTCCGCATGTAAACCGGCCTTTATGCTCCTTCCATATTTTAGCTCCTAATGTTAGCCCTAAAATACTAGGTCAATTTGTAAATAGGATTACTTTACTTTGTGGGAAATCTCAATTTCCTAGACTTTGAGGGGAGTGTTTGGACAAACCTCAAAGTAAACTTAGGTGTAAATAATATTTTTCTCCTAGGGTTTTGAAAAAGCCACAAACGAGCCTCCAAGTCGCCTCTACTAAAGTGTGTGTTTTGAGAGTGTGAAAACTTTATAGAGATTGAATGTCTAAAATTCTTTCTTCTAATCTTCATATTCTTAATACAAATCGTTTGGTTTTATGTGTTTGAGTGCAAAATATACTTGGAATCAAAGTTAACAATTGGTATCAGAGTAATAAGATTGGATTTCAACTTGAAATCTCAGATTTGTTCGTGTTCTTCACAAAAAAAAAGTCATGAAATTGGGCTGAAACTTCATAAAATCACCAAGACTTCATACGATGTCCGTTTGATGTGCGGGTATATGCCAGAAACACCGTGAAAAATTTCAGAGGCTAACTCGAAATATCAAGGGAGTAATCGCAATTTTACTATTCTGATCATTTTCGGTTACGGTTTTGTGTTAATATTTTTTATTTGAGTGCTCTACTTGTTAAAATGATCTGAAATTTTGCATGAATGATCTTATATGTTAAATAATTTGTTTAGGAAATTTTCATGATCTAATTTGAAGTATCCAAGGAGAAATTGTGTTGGGAACATTTATAGAGGTGAAATCAATATCATTAAATGTCCAGGTTTGAATATTCAAAGTTTGAAGAATGTTGAAGAAAAGAGAAAAGATAATAGATCCCGACTTTGCATTGTAATTGTAATAATTGGTTTCATCTCTAAGGGGGAGATTGTTAGGTATAAATATATAATAGAGATGAAAACCATTATTTTGTTTATAAATTCAGGGATCTAATTGTAAATATTCAATAATATAGGGTTGTATGTGTAAATTCACAATGCATGTGTATTGTGTATAAATAGAATATAGGTGCTACTGTTTACACAACTCTCACGGATCTGAGATTAGAAAGAAGAGGAGAATAGTTTGCTGTCCAAGAAAACAAGAACCGAATTTCATTGTAATATTTCTTACTCTCTTAATCAAGCATTCAACTATTTGTGTTGATGATAATTGTTCATATAATTGTTGTTAGATGTGATTGAATTGCTGAAAATATGAATTCACAAATTGCATTTTTTAGATCTAATTGTTCTTCGTGTTCTTCGCAAATATCCACGGTTTTGCTATTAATTTTATTTTAATATTCTGTTTTTGCTTGGTTTTATATTCCATAATCATAAGCAATAAATCTTGTACTGATTTCGAGCATTTCTTGTTCAATCATTATAAGTTTTTCTTGTTTAATTGGTGGAATTGTTAATTGGAATTTTTTTTGTTGTTCTCGGTTCTTGCTTAAAAATCTATATTTTTAAGTGTTTTTGGATACTTGTTTTTCCCAAAACTTGTTTCTAAATTCAAACCAAACATTTAGAAATTATTTCCAGTCATTAAATCACGTTATTATTAATTCTGAAATTCTAGAATTTATTTATCAATTCAAACTCGGACCAATCAGAATTTCGGGTCCGTCAGAAATTCTGACCATCAGAAATTCGGGTCCATCAGAAATTCAGACAAATATGAAATTCGGGTCCATATGAAATTCGGATCCATCCGAATTCCGGGTCCATCAGATCTTCGGGTCCAAACTTTAATACATCCAAACTTTTGACTTTCAGTGCTTCCAGAGGCCATAACTTTTGACTGAAACATCGTTAGAGGGCCTACCATACACCAAACAAAGCTTGAAACGAGATCTACGATTTCTAAAACCGGCTTTGCCAGTATGATCAATTTTCGAGGCCTAATTCTACTCCAAAAAAAAGTTACATGGATTTTTTCTATCGAGAAGCTGAAAAACCAATGTCCAAAAGTCATTTTCGATCCAAGTTTCACCAAATTACCAACCTCATATGCATCCGAACTTGTGAAGTTTCTGAGTTTTTCCAGTTTCCAATTTAGAAGATCCACCTTTTGCACTCCACAATCATGACTCAAGGATTTTCCACACACGAAAGACTGTCGAGGAGAAGAGAGTTGATATATCTCCGGTCTGTCTCATGAACCACTCCAAACAGGTACAAAGTTCTTCAGCTTTGTCCGATTTATCTGATACACAATCGTTATCTAATTTTAAATCTAGTGATGAATTTGATGAACTGCATGCACAACTACATGAATTAAAGAATAATTTGATTACTGAAAAAGAACAATCCACTGTGTATAAAAAGAAGTGGCTATACAACCATGAGTTGTTAAAGAAAATGTTAAGTGAAAAAGTAGATGCTGGGGATAGGGACATTTACCTTAAGAGTTGTATAGATACAATCACTGAGAAAAAGAGTTCCTTGAAGTCTGAAATATTTGTTCTTTCAAAACACTTAGAGTCCGTAAGCATGGAAAACTTAGACAATCTGGGAAAAAGTTATAGGCATTTTCTGTCGAGAAGCTGAAAAATCAATGTCCAAAAGTCATTTCTGATCCAAGTTTCACCAAGTTACCAACCTCGGATACATCCGAACTTGTGAAGTTTCTGAGTTTTTCCAGTTTCCAATCTAGAAGATCCACCTTTTCACTCCACAATCATGACTCAAGGATTTTCCACACATGAGAAAATTGTTGAGGAGGAGAAAGTTGATATATATCCGGTCTGTCTCATTAACCACTCCAAACACGTACAAAGTTCTTCATCTTCGTCTGATTTATATGATACATAATCATTGTCTAATTTTAAATCTAGTGATGAATTTGATGAACAACATGCACAACTACATGAATTAAGGAATGAATTGATTGCTGAAAAAGAACAACCTACTGTGTATCAAAAGAAGTGGCTAAACAACCATGAGTTGTTAAAAGAAAATGTTAAGTGAAAAAGTAGATGCTGAGGAGAGGAACATTTACCTTAAGAGTTGTATTGATACAATCACTGAGGAAAAGAGTTCCTTGAAGTCTGAAATATCTGTTCTTTCAAAACGCTTAGAGTCCGTAAGCATGGAAAACTTAGACAATCTGGGAAAATTTACAGGCATTTTTCTGTCAAGAAGGTGAAAAACCAATATCCAAAAGTCATTTATGATCCAAGTTACCAACCTCGGATACATCCGAACTTGTGATGTTTCTGAGTTTTTCCAGTTTCCAATCTAGAAGATCCACCTTTTGCACTCCACAATCATTACTCAAGGATTTTCCACACATGAGAAGACTGTCGAGGAGGAGAAAGTTGATATATCTTCGGTCTGTCTCATGAACCACTCCAAACACGTACAAAGTTCTTCATCTTCGTCTGATTTATCTGATACACAATCCTTATCTGATTCTAAATCTAGTGATGAATTTGATGAACTGCATGGACAACTACATGAATCAAAGAATGAATTGATTGCTGAAAAAGAACAATCCACTGTGTATCAAAAGAAGTGGCTAAACAACCATGAGTTGTTAAAGAAAATGTGAAGTGAAAAAGTAGATGCTGAGGATAGGAACATTTACCTTAAGAGTTGTAAAGATACAATCACTGAGGAAAAGAGTTCCTTGAAGTCTAATATCTGTTCTTTCAAAACGCTTAGAGTCCGTAAGCATGGAAAACTGAGACAATCAGGGAAAAAATTACAACCATTTTTCTATCGAGAAGCTGAAAAACCAATGTCCAAAAGTCATTTCTGATCCAAGTTTCACCAACTTACCAACCTCGGATATATCCAAACTTGTGAATTATCTGAGTTTGTCTAGTTTCCAATCTAGAAGATCCACCTTTTGCACTCCACAATCATGACTCAAGGATTTTCCACACATGAGAAGACTATCGAGGAGGAGAAAGTTGATATATCTCCGGTCTGTCTCATGAATCACTCCAAACAGGTACAAAGTTCTTCATCTTCGTATGATTTATCTGATACACAATCCTTATCTGATTTAAATGCTAGTGATGAATTTGATGAACTGCATGCACAACTACATGAATTAAAGATTGAATTGATTGCTGGAAAAGAAACATTCCACTGTGTATAAAAGAAGTGGCTAAACAACCATGAGTTGTTAAAGAAAATGTTAAGTGAAAACGTAGATGCTGTGGATAGGAACATTTACCTTAAGAGTTGTATTGATACAATCACTGAGGAAAAGAGTTCCTTGAAGTCTGAAATATCTGTTCTTTCAAAACGTGTAGAGTCCGTAAGCATGGAAAAGTTAGACAATCTGGAAAAAAGTTACAGGCCTTTTTCTGTCGAGAAGCTGAAAAACCAATGTCCAAAAGTCATTTCTGATCCAAGTTTCACCAAGTTACCAACCTCGGATACATCCGAACTTGTGAAGTTTCTGAGTTTTTCCAGTTTCCAATCTAGAAGATCCACCTTTTTCACTCCACAATCATGACTTAAGGATTTTCCACACATGAGAAGACTATCGAGAAGGAGAAAGTTGATATATCTCCGGTCTGTCTCATGAACCACTCCAAACAGGTTCAAAGTTCTTCATCTTCGTCTGATATATTTGATACATAATCATTATCTGATTTTAAGTCTAGTGATGAATTTGATGAACTGCATGCACAACTACATGAATTAAAGAATGAATTGATTGCTGGTTAAGAACAATCCATTGTGTATTAAAAGAAGTGTCTGAAAAACCATGAGTTGTTAAAGAAAATGTTAAGTGAAAAGTAGATCTTGAGGATAGGAACATTTACCTTAAGAGTTGTATAGATACAATCACTGAGGAAAAAAGTTCCTTGAAGTCTGAAATATCTTGTCTTTCAAAACGCTTAAAGTCCGTTGGCATGGAAAACTTACACAATTTGGAAAAATACAAATTGATTGAAGAAGAGAGAATAGGTTTGTACTCACTAATAAAAACCCTGATGAATTTCTATAACGAGGTCAAACGTATCAAACTATTCATCTAAATCAACCCAAAGAGACTAGGTTTTATCATTCCAAACAAGGAATTGCTTTTATAAATCCTAAGAATTTGGAAAAGGTTCGATCAGTTTTACCTATTTTTTATGATATGAGGTATATGGGTGTTGGGTTTAAGTCTTTCGTTTACCAATCATCGGAAAAAGTTTTAACCCAAGAGAGTGAGAAACGAAGTGAAAATAAAGAAAAGGAAATGTCTTTTAAATATGATGAACTAAATGAGAGTTATCCTTATAGAGTACCTACTCTAGAGGAGGACTTCTTGTCTAGCTATTCATCAGCTGAAATGAACGTCGAACCTGTCAAACCAATCCCTCATCTTTACATTCCTACAAGAGTTCTTTAACACAAATAAAAGTTTTAGAAAGGAATTAAAGACAGCTCGAAAGAAAGCTCTTGGTTATCAATAAGCTCTTGGTTATCAATAAGCTCTTCTCAAGAGCGAGGAAAAATTGGCAAGTCCAAGTTTTGAACAAAATGTAGAATCAATCATCTACAAAGAAAAGTTTGACATAGTTTCAGAAAGATTAATTTCTCACTTAAAAGACTCAAACGTTTCTCATCCTACCAAAATCTCTCTTGCATCATCTGAAAAGGGTAAAGTCAAAATTAAATTTCATTCTGTCATTTGTGAAGGTGAGTGCTCAAAATTTTCAAAAGTTGAGGTTTCAAAGAAGACTCGGAGTCAATCTAAGTCTTCCAAGAAACCCACTCACCAAGGTAATATCTCTAAGTCTAAGTCTTCTAAACGTACTGACTCTCATCGTTTTGTTCCTACAGATCATGCAAGAAGGATTCCTAAAATAACACCTCTTGATTTTCAAAGTTTCTTTGTGAAAAAGGCAGTCATGCCTTAATCTTTTGTGAAAATCGATAGTAGTGTTAGTGTGCCTGGAAAGGATGTTGCTAATAATCCTTTGAAACACTCTTTTTGCAATCTGTTTCAATTATGCCCAAAAAGTTTTCGGCGTGCTGTTCCTGAAATGACTAAGTTTGTACCTTATCCTTGATCGGGTTATAATTTATCATGTTTATTAAACCCAAAAGAGTTGTTTTTAGTAAGAAAATGTTATAGAATGTACTACTATTGAATAAATTATGTGCTTGTGCAGGTAAACAAAATCCGGTCTAAATTGGCGTAAAAAGGACAGAAATTCAGAGCCAGACGCAGAGAGGGGCGCAGCCCTGCGCCCAGACCAAGTGCTCGACAGAAGAAATTAATTCACAAAAACACGGATTTTAAAGACAGGCGCAGGGGGGGGGGGGGGGGGCGCAGGCCTGCGCCTACGGCTGCGCCCAGCCCATTAAAATAATAAACGGCCGTTTTTAGGGTTTTTCCAGCTTCTCCTATAAATACAAAGTCATAGTTCAGAGAAAAGCATCGTTTTTTGGAGAGGAAAGCTAAGGAAAAGAACCCTGTTTGAGCGACCACACGTACGAAGAGCACACGAGTCAAGCTACGAAGATGGATACACAACTCTTGAGCATTGCACCAACAATGTCCGGCTAGTCTCACATAATCATTCTCGGAGGAAGCACAACGCTAAGTGTTTTATTTTTATGAACGATTACTTTAAGTTTGCATGGATTTTATTAATTATGTTTAGATTGTAAACGAATGATTATTATTTGTTTGTCGCGTTTCGCAAGATAGTTCGTTGACATTTTATTAGTCGTGGCGAGTTAATTGTTTAATTAAGACGAGTAATCAAACGTGTCACGCGCTATGCCCAAGATCACGTAACGATTCTAATAATAATTATAACAAAGATTATGTCTATGTAATCTTTATATCGTTTTTATAAATTAAATACAAAGCGAAGTGTGGAATCCGGGAATGGTTATCTTCATACTCTATTCAATCAAACAATTTTATTAAGTTTTATTTTCACAAATTTCGCAAGTAATTAGTTTTATAAATCAAGCAACCACTTTTTACAAACCAATCAATCTTTTTAAATTAATTATTTTACAACGCTAGTCGCTCAAATACGTGTAATTAACCTCTCGCTCTCTGTGGATACGATCCCTACTTACCCTAGCTTCTAAGGTATTTAGTGGTATTTTTGACGGGTTAACGACACTCGCATCAAATTTTGGCGCCGTTGCCGGGGAGCGGTTGTGCTTAAATCACGTATTTTAGTAATTAGCTTAGTTTAGTTACTTAATTTTTCTAGATTAATTTAGTTAATCTCAATTTATTTGCTTATTTGCTTTAATTTGCTTATTTAATTTAGTTTAAATTTATTTATTTTGCTATTATCCTATTTAATTGGTTTTTAAGCTTTAAATTATTGCCTTAGTTTTATTAAGAAAAAGGGAATCGTGGCGCAAGCATCGATTCTCACCAGAAAGAAAGTATCTAATTATTCTTCATCTAGCCCTCATAGGTTTATGCACACACGATATTCTGGTAGAATTTCACCCTTGAAGTTTGATCCAGAAATCGAAAAAACTGCTAGATCTAATAGGCGAGCCACAACTCAAGCGAACGAAACCAAAAATATTGCTCCTAAAGTAAACGTGGAAGAAGAAATAATTAATTCGGAAGACGAGAACATCGATAACGTTCTTGTCAAGGTCCAACAAAACCAAAGACCAATGGGAGACCGTAGAACTGTAGAATCCCATTATAGGTCGGGTGATATCCCTGATCCATCACCCATTCTCTACCCAATTAATGAGAATGAACCTGAAATTAGGCCACAGCTATTTAGCATCTTACCCGTTTTTCGCGGAGCACCAAGCGAAGAACCGTATGAGCACTTAGCTGAATTCACTGCCATATGTAAGGCCAATCACGTTAGGGGAATGACCGTAGACGCTTTAAAACTCAGACTCTTTCCTTTCTCCTTAAAGGAACGGGCGAAAAATTGGTTCGTGTCACTTCCCACTGATAGTATAACTAACTGGGATGAGATGAAAAAAGAATTTCTAACTGAATATTATTCAATTAGCAAAACTACAGAAAAACGTAAAGAAATTACCGGATTTAAACAGAAAATAGGGGAACAATTTCACGAAGCTTTTAATATGTTGAATGAATTACTAAGAACATGCCCTCACCATGAAATTCCTAAATGGATGCTAATTAAAACCTTTTTCGATGGGGTTAGTCAAGAAAGTAGGAATATGATCACCGCTGCTTCAAGCGGAACCTTTTTAGCCAAGGAAGATGACGAAGCCTGGGAATTATTAACCCAGTTAAGCAAAGGTTTAAAAGTCCAAGCAGGTTCGGATAATAGTGTTGGTGTCCAAGTTATGGGCATAGACAACGCGTGGAAGAAGGAAGTTAAAGCTGACATATCCGAACTAAGCAAAAAGATGGATTTGTTGATGAAAGGAATGGGAAAGGCTACAGTGGCACAGGTCTGCTGTGTCACTTGTGGAGACCCTTCTCATCCAACCGAGAATTGCCCACATACCTTCACGCACGAAGAGTATGTGAACGAAGCTTTTGGTTTTCGGCAACGAAGAGAACGGGAGAACCCATACTCGGAGACCTACAATCCGGGATGGAGAAAACACCCGAACTTTAGTTGGAGGGATAATCAAGACAATGATGCTCCCCCGAAGCCAAGATATGAGCAACCTCATCAACAAAACCGAGATTTTCAATATGGATCGACCTCAGCTACAAAGGATGATCGGTACTATAAACGCCAAGACCCTAAAGAAGAAAATGATCCACGACCAGTGTCGGGGAACTCGAAAGAGTTTTCCGAGTTTATGGAATTCATGAAGCAACAAACCATGGTTCAAGCAAAAACTATGGAGATGCTCGGAAGACAGATGGGACAAATTGCAGAGTTCTTAACAAAACGAGAAGAAGGGAAGCTTCCAAGCAACACCACAGTTAACCCATCGCACCACCATGGAAAAGAAAAGAAATATGAAGTCAACGAAGTGAACGAAGTTAATAAAGTCACTACCCTTAGGAGTGGAAAGGAAGTAGATAATAAAATAGAAGTGCCTAAGGAGATTGAGACAGATGACGAGGTAGAAATTGCTTATGAAGAAGAACCACCCAGATCGGAGTCAAATGTAGAAACAATAATTAAGAAAGTAACCTTTAAGGAAGTAGAAGCCAAGAAACCAGTAGAGACTAAAGTTGGGGAAGGGAGTTCCAATACTGAAACTGCTCCCTACCCAACGGCCTTAGAAAATCCAGCTTCATTTCCTTATGGTAAGAAAGGACCTAAAAACGAAGAGTTATGGGATATTTTTAATCAAGTTAAAATTAACATTCCCTTAATCAAAGCTATACAACAAGTCCCTTCTTACGCTAAATTTTTAAAAGACCTTTGTACTCAGAAACGAAAATTTAAAATAACTCTTCCAAAGCAAATCAACCTCACTGAACAAGTCAGTGCAGTTATTACTAGCTCACTGCCGCCTAAACTAAAAGATCCAGGATGACCCTTGATCCCGGTAACTATTGGCGATATTCAAATTAAAAAAGCACTTCTAGACTTAGGGGCAAGTGTTAATATCTTACCTGGTAATTTATTTGACCAACATGATCTAGGAACCCTACAGACAACAGATGTCATCCTACAATTAGCAGATAGGTCTACCAAAGTACCACGAGGGATGTTATCTGATGTAATCGTTAAGGTCGAAGACTTCTACTATCCAGTAGACTTCTTAGTGTTGGACTCAGATAGTGCTTACAAAGAAAGCCAACCGGCAATCATTTTAGGACGTCCCTTCTTAGCTACAATCAACGCTCAAATCAATTGCAGGACAGGTGCATTAGACATAGCATTCGGAAACCGCAAACTCTGACTTAATGTCTTTAACAATGTACCTAATGCACCATTGGATTCAGAGTGCTACATGATCGACCTAGTTGATGATTTAATACAACAACAATTATCAACAATAACATGTAAAGATCCAGTGGAGCTGCTTCTGTACTATAATGAGAATAAGCTAGATAATATGCCTGAAGCTAAGGAGTTTGAACTTGAACATGTTCAGTCAGTGGATTCTACTCAACCACCATGGACACATAAGATCGAAAAACTTCCTACTGACCTTCCACCATCAGCAAAACCGTCTTTAGAGCAACCACCCAAATTAGAGTTGAAACCACTTCCAGCTCATCTCAAATACGCTTTTCTTGGCCCTGAGAGTACACTGCCTGTAATCATCGCAACAGACCTTACTGTTGCACAAGAAAAGGCCTTTTAAGATGTGTTGTCGAGATATAAGGAAGTGGTAGGCTGGACAATAGCAGATCTTAAGGGGATTATCCCAACGCTGTGTATGCATAGGATTATAACTGATCCGACAGCCAAGCCAAGCAGAGATGCTCAGAGAAGGCTAAACCCTAACCTTAGAGAGGTAGTGAAGAAGGAAGTGTTAAAGTGGCTAGACGCTGGAATTTTTTATCCGATATCAGATAGCCAATGGGTTAGTCCCACACAGACGGTTCCAAAGAAATCTGGAATCACTGTCGTCGATACTCCTGAAGGAGAAAAGATTGTAACTCGCCCTATAACGGGGTGGAGAGTATGTATCGACTACAGAAAGCTAAATGTCGCAACCTCGAAAGATCATTTCCCTCTGCCATTCATCGACCAAATAGTAGAGAAATTAGCAGGGCGGAGATTCTATTGTTTCTTAGATGGCTATTCGGGGTATAACCAAATCCCGATACACCCAGAGGACCAAGATAAGACGACATTCACGTGTCTGTATGGCACATTCGCCTACCGAAGAATGCCATTTGGATTATGTAACGCTCCGGCCACATTTCAGCGATGTATGATGGCCATATTTTCAGACATGGTCGGAGGATCTCTTGAAATCTTCATGCACGACTTTTCTATATTTGATAAGTCATTCGAATGGTGTCTCTCTCATTTAGAAAAAGTTCTCAAGCGGTGTACTGAAACCAATTTGGTACTAAGCTGGGAGAAAAGTCATTTTATGGTTAAAGAGGGAGTAGTTTTAGGACACATAGTTTCTGAAAGGGGAATGGAGGTTGATCGAGCCAAAATACAAATAATTTCCTCGTTACCACCGCCGACTAATATTAAGGGAATTCGTTCATTCTTAGGACATGCAGGTTTTTATAGGAGATTCATAAAAGACTTTAGTGCCATAACCAAACCCCTATGTAAACTTCTCCTTAAGGATGCACCGTTCAACTTTGATAAAGACTGTATAGAGGCGTTCAATACATTAAAAATGAAGCTCACGGAGGCACCAATTCTGCAATCACCTGATTGGTCTCAGCCCTTTGAGATCATGTGTGACGCAAGTGATCATGCAGTAGGTGCCGTCCTTGGTCAAAGAGTGGACAAAAAGCCAGTGGTAATATACTATGCAAGTAAAACATTCTCTGAAGCTCAAATTAATTACACAACAACTGAAAAAGAATTGCTTGCAGTAGTGTATGCGTTAGATAAGTTTAGATCTTACGTTTGGGGAGCTAAGGTAATTGTGTATTCCGATCACAGCGCCTTACGACACCTCTTGGCTAAGAAAGACGCTAAACCACGGCTAATTCGCTGGATACTGTTACTACAAGAATTCGACTTAGAAATCCGAGATAAAAAGGGCTCAGAAAATGTAGTAGCAGACCATCTCTCGAGATTACCAGCAATCACCACTGATATGCTGGACTCCATTCGGGACAATTTCCCAGATGAACAATTATTGTTCGTCGCAAAAGTGCCTTGGTTTGCTAATTTAGTGAACTATTTTGTCACAGGGAAAATCTCAGGCCACTGGAATTCACATCAAAGAAAATATTTCTTCTCCCAAACTAAACAATACATTTGGGAGGAACCGGATTTATTCAAAATAGGAGTAGATCAGATTATCCGGCGATGTGTTCCAGATAATGAGCATTACGACATTTTAAATCACTGTCACTCGTATAGTGGAGGCCATTTTAGTGCTAAAAAGACAGGTCATTGAATCCTACAAAGTGGATTCTTTTGGCCGACCATCTTTAAGGACTCCTACGAATTTGTTAAGTCATGCCTACGATGCCAGCAAATAGGAGCTATCTCAAAACGAGACCAAATGCCTATGACACCAATCCTTATAGTAGAGATTTTCGATGTGTGGGGCATAGACTTTATGGGACCATTCCCTAAGTCATATGGTTTCGAATATATCTTAGTGGCAGTTGATTACGTCTCTAAATGGGTAGAAGCCGAAGCCACAAGGACTAATGACCACAAAGTAGTTTGCCAATTCGTTAAACGTAATATATTTTCTCGTCATGGAATCCCTAGAGCCATAATCAGTGATGGGGGTTCTCATTTCAAAAATATGTACTTTAGCAAACTCCTTAAGCAATATGGAGTAACACATAAGATAGCCACCCCATATCATCCACAAACTAGTGGACAGGTAGAAGTGTCCAATAGGGAGGTTAAGCGTATATTAGAAAAAACAGTACGACCCGATAGGAAAGATTGGTCAATGCGACTAGATGATGCACTTTGGGCGTATCGTACAGCGTATAAAACCCCTATTGGTATGTCTCCTTATAAGCTAGTTTATGGGAAATTATGTCATCTTCCGGTTGAGCTAGAGCATTGAGCCTTATGGGCCATTAAAAATGCAAATCTTAACTTCACAGCTGCCGGTATAAATCGAAAACACCAACTAAACGAATTAGAATAAATACGTAAGGAGGCTTATGAAAGTTCTAAAATATATAAAGAAAAAACAAAAGCTTTCCACGATCGAATAATTAAACGAAAGGTGTTTAATAAAGGTGACAAAGTTTGGCTATTCAACGCACGCCTGCGGCTCTTCCCAGGCAAACTAAAAAGTAAGTGGTCAGGCCCATACACAGTAACTAACGTCTACCCCCACGGTGCGGTTGAAATAATAGATCAAAAAGGCGGTGAACCGTTTAAAGTGAACGGACACCGATTAAAATTATTTGTACAATGGGCTGATAATGAAATTATATCATCTGAGACAATGGTCTTGGAAGATATCACTTAAATATTAAGAGTTCCAAAATGTCTGGCTGAAGACATTAAACTTAGCGCTTTCTGGAAGGCAGTCCAGCGAACTTTGTGGGTGTGTTCCATAGAAACCCTCACGAGACTATAACTCGTCCACTCAGGCTACTGAAGGGTTTAAAGGCTTGTTGCACATGCTAAGTGCAATCGTTTTTCACCACGAAAGTGTGGTTTAATTTCGTTTATTTAGTTATATTTAGTTCTTATTGTTAGTATTTCTTAAATCGTCCTTTAAAACACATAGTTGCGTTTAAGCTTGACTTTACTACAAAATGTCACATGCAGTAACCAACTAAGTTGGGGAAAGAAGTTGCACATTCGGGACCATTGAGATTGGAGGAAATTAAAAGGAATATACTTAAGTTAGGGAGGGGCAATTCCTAGCAAAATGTGTGTTGCACCAATACTATATTGCACATGCTTGAATATTCGATACTTAGATACTACATGTGTTGTTTCATTTCTTCGTAAATGTTTCCTGTTTCATAATTATTTGTGTGCCGAGGACGCCCCAATTCTTTAAGTTGGGGAAGGGGGACGCATTATGCTTCACACTATGCTTTATATGTTATATATCGTGAAACCGAGAAAAAAATTTACGAAAAATGACAACTTTTTGGTCAAATAACTCACTTATAAAGATTTAAGGTGCCACTGTTAGTGTTGATCTCAGTTAAACTTGAGTTTTCAACTCAAGTTGGGGAATGAAGAAAATTACTAGCACGAGAAGATGATGGGCCTTTCAGTGAGTTCTACGACAGCAACTTCGGACAACCTCCACAGCAGTAACCAGGTATCCTCGTTCCATTACATAAGTGTTTCAATTACCGTATTATTGTGCCATTTTTGTCGAATAAAGCATGTTACTTTCGAGATTTGATTAAGCGAGAAAAGAGCTATTAAAGATACTTCGATCTATTTCCCTATAATTATCCTTGTTGTTGAGCTTGCAACCTAAATATGATGATGTTAGTTAGGTCGGTTTCAAGTAAAAAGATATAAATATATGAGTTTAAATATAACACAAAGAGTCATAGATGCTTAAAAACCAAGGGAGTGAACTGGATTTGAAGTAGGATATATTATGTTGTAGCGAGTGATAATTAACAAGGATTCCAATAGCCGCTAATTATTCATGCAATAAGGGGGAGGAAGCGAACACGAATAGAGCCTCAATTCAAGTGTGGCCTAGTTGATTTAGGAGATTGAGTCTGAAGGGTACCATCATGCCTAGTCCCCTAAGACCAACTGGTCTGGGAGTGGCTGACCCAAATCCTGCTACACGGATCAGCTAGAAAGCCATGTTAAACTTGAACAAAAAAAATAGGAACATTGCATGAAGAAAGACTAGAACAAAAAGAAAAGAAAAGAAAAAACCAGTATTTATACTCATGCATCGAGGAGAAAAGATGGTCCAGTGACCCACGTGAATTCAAATCTATAATCTTGAGCTAAAAGGATAATAGTGGTGAGGAATTTTTGAACAACCACTTGGAAAACATCATGATAAATATGAAATAAATTTTGTTCATGTATTTGACTTTTATTACGTTTATGAAGGCTAGTGTTTGTTTAAATAAGTTGATTATGTCTTTCACACTTGATAAACCCAATAATTTAAAAGTCTGATTTTCGTTGCTTGCTCGAGACGATCAAGGATTAAGTTGGGGAAGTTTGATCGGGTTATAATTTATCATGTTTATTAAACCCAAAAGAGTTGTTTTTAGTAAGAAAATGTCATAGAATGTGCTACTATTGAATAAATTCTGTGCTTGTGCAGGTAAACAAAATCCGGTCTAAATTGGCGTAAAAAGGACAAAAATTCAAAGCCAGGCGCAGAGAGGGGCGCAGCCCTGCGCCCAGACCAAGTGCTCGACAGAAGAAATTAATTCACAAAAACACGGATTTTACAGACAGGCGCAGGGGGGCGCAGGCCTGCGCCCAGCCCATTAAAATAATAAACGGCCGTTTTTAGGGTTTTTCCAGCTTCTCCTATAAATACAAAGTCATAGTTCAGAGAAAAGCATCGTTTTTTGGAGAGGAAAGCTAAGGAAAAGAACCCTGTTTGAGCGAACACACGTACGAATAGCACACGAGTCAAGCTACAAAGATGAATACACAACTCTTGAGCATTGCACCAACAATGTCCGGCTAGTCTCACATAATCATTCTCGGAGGAAGCACAACGCTAAGTGTTTTATTTTTATGAACGATTACTTTAAGTTTGCATGGATTTTATTAATTATGTTTAGATTGTAAACGAATGATTATTATTTGTTTGTCGCGTTTCGCAAGATAGTTCGTTGACATTTTATTAGTCGTGCCGAGTTAATTGTTTAATTAAGACGGGTAATCAAACGTGTCACGCGCTATGCCCAAGATCACGTAACGATTCTAATAATAATTATAACAAAGATTATGTCTATGTAATCTTTATATCGTTTTTATAAATTAAATACAAAGCGAAGTGTGGAATCCGGGAATGGTTATCCTCGTACTCTATTCAATCAAACAATTTTATTAAGTTTCTTTTCACAAATTTCGCAAGTAATTAGTTTTATAAATCAAGCAACCACTTTTTACAAACCAATCAATCTTTTTAAATTAATTATTTTACAACGCTAGTCGCTCAAATACGTGTAATTAACCTCTCGCTCTCTGTGGATACGATCCCTACTTACCCTAGCTTCTAAGGTATTTAGTGGTATTTTTGACGGGTTAACGACACTCGCATCAATCCTGAAAAACGAAAACGCCGCCAATCTAAGAAAACAAAAGTGCATGCCTCATCACCGCCTGACAAATTGGAAAAACCATCGCCAAAGGCCAAGCCTAAGGCAAATCGAAAGTCACCTAAGCCAAAGGTTGTTCCATTACCTAAGACCATTTCAAAACCAGTTGGACCCATATACAAATGGATGCCAAAAGGTTCTGCATTTAAACATGTGTCAAATGTTAAATGGATTCCTACTGTTGTGTTGTTACATGACGATGGAAATCCCAAATCTAACAAGAAAGGACCATCTTTCGATGGGTACCAAAAGTGGTTTAACTTTCTGCAGATGGTTTTCAGATCACTTCATACTGGAACCCGCACTTCATGGCAATGGCTTTTGATTACTTCAGATTAAAACCCGGACTTCAGTGAAATAGCTTCTACTTACTTCCGAGTAGAACCCGTGCTTCAAGTCAATGGCTTCTACATCAAGACAGATCAAAACCCGTTATTTCATGTTTAGATGGTTTTTAAATGCCTAGTTTAGAACTCGTGGTTTCGCGACTTCTTTGAATTTTCCCACGTTTTATGCTTATCAGTTTGAGTTTGAGTATCGTTCTTGAAATTCACTCATAACATTTTACGGTTGACTTATACTATTCTTATTCGCAGGGGGAGTTTCAGATGCGCTCTGAAGATGACATCTTAACGAAAAGTGTGTAAGCATTCTGAATACCTCATGAGCTTAAACTGTTGAGCTTAACTGCTATATCCTTCAAGATATCATGCTGACTCTGATGATGCCCAATATGTGTGATTAGGCATATATATCGTTCTTATGGTCTAAAGCAGAGCCGGAAGACCTATCCAAGGAGCAACCACTTTAGTTTGTGTGCGTAAGGGTTCTCAGGTCAATTAGTTGAGGAGTGTTAGTTACCACGGGGTGCTAACAGGGTCCAGCAGAGATAAAATGTAAATGAGAGGGGTTATAAAAAGGAGAATGGGGTGCATCATGAGCTAAAAGTGAGCCGGAGGGAGTACAGTTGAAAAATGACGAGAGCTGAGGAGTGAGAAAGGATTAAAAGAAAAGATAAATCCTACCAACACTGTGTCAGTCTGATGGGTTTCCTACATCTGCTACCAAATTCCATGAGTTGGATTAGGTATTGAACAAGACGTCATACACTTCTAGGACACATGGAGTCTACAATCTGCGTGACTATAAACAGCTTGTCTACCGAGACAAAGCCGGAACAAATATGAGTGATTCTTTCATGATAAAGGATTTCACGATGATTATTTGGAAATTCAGCAGTGTTAATGTCACGCTAGCATTGAACGTAGGTCACATAGACTTAGTCTTTTGCGCAAACAGAACTCCTATGTGGATCTGGATTGTTACTTACAAATGAATTTACTTCATTTTCTTATATTCAGGTTGCAAAGCCATGATCTTCACTGTAATATCCTTTTGGTCATGAATATTTTGTAATGAGGGTGAGATTGTTGTTTTTGAAGGCGAGAGAAAGTTTTATGATGTAACTGTTTATATTCTGTTATTGAGGGGGAGAGTTACTGAGTGAGTTTGTAACATGAGAGAGATAAGTACTTCTGTGTCTGTAATGTTCTTAAATGTAATATTTTCTTTCTGAGTCTGTAATCATCTGTTTCAACGAAAAAAGAAGATTTGAAGACACATTGAAGTTGTTCAGTTGAAGGGGAGAGCTAAAGTGCTTACATGATGATCATAATTCTCATGATCATCATGAAGGGGGGGAATGTTTTGAAAAGAGTTGAAAAGTATGCTGAAGTTCTTAATGGGAGAAAGATTTACTAAATGCAAGGGAGAGTCATCGATCTGAAAGATTTAAGGGGAGAGTCATTTGAAGAAGATCAACGATATACTTCAAAGTTCAGATACTAGAGTTACTTCAAAGTTCAAAGATCAGAGTTTAGAGCCCAAGACTTCAGAAGAATACAAACCTTGATTACAAGAAGGAAGAGATTGTTAGAAATTTTATTTCTTGTAATTCAAGCTTGTATAATTGCGCTTAACTGTAAATATTTAATTATACACTAAAGGGGATATTGTTAGCCCTAAAATAGTGTATAATTAAATATAATAAAAGTCTAGGTTCAATTTGTAAATAGGATTAGTTTACATTGTGGGAAATCTCAATTTCCTAGACTTTGAGGGGAGTGTTTGGACAAACCCCAAAGTAAGCTTATGTATAAATAATTTTTTTCTCCTAGGGATTTGAAAAAGCCACAAAGGAGCCTCCACCTAAGTCTATGTTTTGAGAGTGTAATATCTTTATAGAGATTGAGTATCTAAAATTCTTTCTTCTAATCTTCATATTCTTAATACAAATCGTTTGGTTTTATGTGTTTGAGTGCAAAATATACTCAGAATCAAAGTTAACACCTAACTCCAATAAAACTCAAGAATCTAAAATTTACATTCAATGATACAATCGAAAATATTAGAAAATTGAATATATGAATACTCTTTGGATATCTTGAGTTACGTCTTGAAACTTTTAGAGTTTTCTGGCATCATCAGTTCATCACAGCATATCAAAAAACAAATCAATTGGAGGTCATGTGATATTAAAAAATCACCAGCTCTACTTTATGACTTTTGCTTCAAGATTTCTACATTTTCTTGTTTAATTTTTCAGTTCCATACCTAAATCTCTTATACCAATTTTCAGATTGTTGGATCGTGAATCTAAACATGTTTTTGCACAAATTCACTGTATTGAATGCTTAACTCTTCTACACTTCAAAGAAAATCACAATAGTGATAATGACTTTTCCCTTGAAAACTCATCATATACTATCCTAAACTACCATCTAGTTATTACACTATAAGTCCTTGTACTATAAAAATTCAACAATTATTGAATCTTCTCAATAAAACTAAGTTTAACATGTTATCAATTTATTATAATTTTAATTCACTTAAACTTTTATTTTGATGTACTATCAATGTCAAATTGTTATGAATAAGAATATGAAAAAATATATATATATTTTAGTTTATTTTGATTTTCTTATTGTAAGTTCTTTAGAAAATTTTAAAGTATAGTTTATTATAACTTTTAGTTTGATCAAATTTCTAACTTAGTTTAGTGTTTATTTTTATTTGTTATATTTCAAACTTTTATTATGATTATAACAATTAAGAAATAATTCTACATCCTGCTATAACAAGTGGCTTTCCCATATCAAGTTTGTACAAGATTGTTCACATATTTATTGACATACAATAAAGAATAAAACATGTAAGATTATGAAGCACATATATATATATATATATATATATATATATATATATATATATATATATATATATATATATATATATATATATATATATATATAAGACTAAAATCTTCAGAAGAAGAACAAAGATTTGAAGTTGTTGAATTATGTCTTCTTGTAAATTGGGATTTTTTGATTGGCGGCTTCAATAGTGAAGATAGTCTAAACCACTGTAAGAAGAAAGAGGACGATTGCAGCAAGTAGAGCGATGAAAGTCCATGGACTATTAAAGTATTTACGCCTCAACCATGCAATATTTCTTGGCCAGAAACCTTTGCAATAGATATCTAGTTCTTTCCATTGATCATTGTAATAAAACTCATCGTATAAAACATGTTCTCCTAATTTGTTGATCATATTTCTAGCTTCTTCATTTGAACCTAAATGGTTTACAAGCACTTTCGATTCGACCAACATGACAACATCATGGTTAGTGTCTACTAACTTATCAATGGCAAGTACATAAGATGTAACATATTGACTAACACCCAAGGTGCATTGCTCGTACGCAATAAGGTTTCTCAACAAATGCTCCGTGGTATCAGTAATCGTTGATGATGTAATCCGGATATAATTTAGTAATTATTTTAATTAGTTTGTTTTTAATTTATGTTGGCAGAAAATCAAGGCCATGTTTGGCCAGTATCCTTTTTTCTAGTAGTGTTAGCAATGTGATTGTTAGTTCCTATTTTCATGCAAAGACTAAGTCATGAGTCATGTGGTAGTTTTGTTTTAAAAAGGTTTTTGGCAGAGAAGTAATACACGAAGAAAAATTACCCTGCAAATTCCATTATTCTTCCTCTACCTCTCCACTGAAAAATTAGAAGAAAACCCATCTGATTCCAACATTTGGTATCAGCGAAAACCTGGTGCAGTCCTATGATTCAAACCCGTGCAGAAGAAGATATGGGAGATAAGAATGAAAGGCATGAGAAGGAAGGGCTGGTGACGCTTCACTACCCTATGCTCTCGAGAAACAACTATGCCGCTTGGGCGATTAAAATGAAGGTATTTATGCAAGCCCAAGGTGTCTGGGAAGCGGTTGAACCCAGAACTCCGAATACCGTCATCGAAGTCAAGAAAGATAAGTTGGCAATGGCGGCTATTTACCAAGGAATTCCCGAAGATCTGTTATTGTCGTTAGCGGAGAAGCAAACGGCCAAAGAAGCATGGGAGGCTCTCAAGGTTATGTTCTTAGGGGCAAATCGAGTGAAGACAACAAAAGTGCAGACGTTAAAAGCAGAATTTGAAGTTCTAAGCATGAAGGAGTCAGATACGGTTGATGAGTTCGTTGTGAAAGTGAACAATATTGTTAGTAATATTCGAGCCTTGGGAGATAAAGTCGAAGAAGCGTATGTGGTGAAGAAGCTACTACGATCAGTTCCTTCAAAGTTTCTCCAAATAGCCTCTACTATCGAACAATTTGCGGATCTGGACGTCATGTCTGTGGAAGAAGTCATTGGACGTCTAAAGACACATGAAGAGAGAATTCGAGGGATTAATGAAACTGATGACAAGAAACTCCTGTTGTCACATCAGGAGTGGACCGAGAGATCAAGAAACCAAGGACAAGATGCCTCGAAACCGGTTCACAAGTTTAGTAGAGGGGGTGCAAGTGGCTCTCGTGGCCGAGGAAGAGGTCGAGGTAGAGGTGGCAGCCCAAATTATGGTCGTGGAGGACATGGTAGAGGCGGCCAATACCAGCAAAGAGACCATAATCAACACAGAAATAGCATTGACATGAGTAAAGTTCAATGCTACAATTGCCAAGAATTTGGACATTATGCAGCGGGATGTAAGAACCCAAGACGTGAGAGGAGACTTGAAGCCAATCTAACCGAAGAACATGTTGATCCAGAACCTGCTTTGTTTCTATCAGCCATTGGTGTAAACGAAGAGTGCGAAGAAGTATTATTAAATGAAGAGAAGATGAACCCGAAACTAAAAGCTAGTGACGGCGAGTACGGCAAGACGAACATCTGGTACCTTGATAACGGGGCCAGTAATCATATGACGGGTGACAGGGGCAAGTTTCGGGATTTAAACGTAGCTATTCGAGACGCTGTCAAGTTTGGCGATGGGTCCAAAGTGGGGATAGAAGGAAAAGGCTCGATTGTTTTCCAATGCAAGAACGGAGAACAACGTGTACTTCGGGAAGTCTATTATATACCAGACTTATGTAGTAACATCATAAGTTTGGGTCAGGTAGCAGAAACAGGAGATAAAATCATGATGCGGGGAGAGTACCTTTGGGTTCGTGATGCAACGGGGAAACTTATGATGAAGGTACAACGGTCTTCAAATCGCCTCTATAAAATTGCTCTAACCGATGTGGGTGCAGAATGTTTATTAGGAGAAAGTCATGAACCAACGTGACTGTGGCATGCGAGGTTGGGTCATGTCAATTTCTCTGCTTTAAAGTACATGTTAGACAGAGGATTGGTTAATGGGATGCCGATGATTCAAAAGCCATTAAGTTTATGTGAAGGCTGTCTTGTGGGGAAGCAGACAAAGAAGCCATACCCTGCAGAGGCAAATTTTAGAGCTAAGAAACGGCTTGAACTCGTACACGGAGATTTATGCGGGCCTATTACACCTCCTACACCGGCTGGGAACAGGTATTTCATGTTGCTAGTAGATGATTATACTAGAATAATGTGGTTCTATCCCATGAAGACCAAGGACCAAGCACTTAGTAATTTTAAAGTACTCACAGCACTGGTTGAGAATGAGACAGGAGAGAGGCTAAAAACCTTCCGAACCGATCGTGGAGGGGAGTTCATGTCAACAGAATTTGATAAGTACTGCAAGGAAAAGGGGATCAATCGACATTTCACAGCTCCATATTCTCCACAACGAAATGGTGTTGTGGAGAGACGAAATCGCACGGTTTTGGAGATGATAAGAAGCAGTCTGAAACACATGAAGGTACCAGATGTGCTGTGGGGAGAAGCAGGTAGACACGCCGTGTATGTTTTGAATCGAATGACGACGAAAGCAAATGGAGATTCAACTCCGTATGAAAGGTGGACGGGAAGAAAGCCGAATATAGAACACTTAAGGGTGTTTGGTTGTGTGGCTCACATGAAGATTCCCATAGGACATCTAACTAAATTACAGGATCGGAGCAGAAATCTTGTTCACATTGGATTCGAAAAGGGATCAAAGGCGTACAGAATTTTGGACCCAAGCTCGGGTTCGATCTATGTTAGTAGAGATGTGAGCTTTGAAGAGAGACGAAGATGGGCATGGGGAGAGGCAACAAGGATCAAGCCCACACCAGGTGTGACATTCTCTGTTGAGGGGTACTTTCAAGATGAAGTGGAGGAAGAGGAAGTTGGTTCGTTACCTACCACACCTGATCATTTAGAAGTTGGGCCTGATCATGATGACCATGGAGAGTATATGACAACCACTGAAAGTATTGTTGACATGGATCCACTCCCACCTCAAAAAGGCTCGCAAACAAGCTCGATAAACACCCCAAGCCCACAAGATACTTCACCAGGCTCCTCCTCTACTGCCTCAAGTTCCACAGGAGGTGGTGCACCCAAAAGATTTAGACTCCTGTCGGATCTATACGATGAGACTGAACTACAATTCTTGGTCCACGACATTGAAGAACCAACAACGTACACTGCGGCAAGCACAAAGAGTGAGTGGATTGAAGCAATGAAGTTGGAGTTTGCTGCAATCGAAAAGAACAGAACTTGGGATTTGGTGGAGTTGCCGCCGAACTGTAAACCAATTGGGTTGAAGTGGGTCTTCAAAGTCAAGCGAGATCCTACAGGCAGAGTGATCAAGTACAAGGCGCGATTGGTGGCAAAAGGGTACGTCCAGAAACAAGGCATAGATTTTGACGAAATCTTTGCACCCGTTGCGAGAATAGAAACGGTACGTATCTTATTAGCCCTTGCAAGTACGAATGGTTGGTTAGTTCATCATCTTGACGTGAAATCAGCTTTCTTAAATGGAAATCTGAATGAGGAAGTTTACGTAACTCAACCGGAGGGGTTTGTGAGAAGAGACCAACCAAATAAGGTGTATAAATTATCAAAGGCACTCTATGGGCTACGTCAGGCACCTAGGGCATGGAATGCATGTTTGGATAAGTACTTGAAGAGTATTGGTTTCAACAGATGTGCACGAGAGTATGTCGTCTACACACGAAACAAAGGAGGAAAAATCCTAATTGTCGGCGTGTACGTGGACGATTTAATTGTCACTGGAAGTTGTGGTGCCATGGTGAAAACATTTAAGAAGAAAATGAATGAGAAATTCGAGATGAGTGACCTCGGTCTGCTGTCCTATTATCTGGGAATTGAAGTCAACCAGTATGAGAGGGGAATCACTCTTAAACAGGAAGCTTATGCAAAGAATCTGCTGGCTAAAACACGTATGGCGGACTGCAACTCTTCGAAATGCCCATTAGAACCCAAGTTAGAGTTGAATAAAGACGAGAAAGAGGAAGCTGTTGATCCGACTGAATTTAGAAGCATAGTGGGAGCTCTAAGATACTTGACGCATACACGTCCCGACATTTCTTTTGCGGTTGGTGTTGTGAGTCGATTCATGGAGAAGCCGACAATAAAGCACTTACAAGCTGTGAAGGGCATTTTGAGATATGTCCAAGGAACAATAGATCATGGTCTGGTTTACGTACGAGGAAGGGAAAATATCTTGCTGACAGGGTACTCCGACAGTGACTTTGCGAAAGACCCAAGTGACAGGCGAAGTACTGGTGGAATGGCATTCTATATAAACGAAAATTTGGTTACATGGGCCTCGCAGAAGCAGAAAAGTGTTGCTTTGTCAACATGCGAGGCGGAATTCATGGCTGCATCTGTAGCAACATGTCAGGCAATCTGGATTCGTCGGCTAATTGAAGAAGTAACTGGAAAAGAAGTGATGCTCGCAACTTTGTATGTTGATAACAAGTCAGCTCTTGATTTAATGAAAAATCTGGTGTTTCACGGAAGGAGCAAACACATTGACACCAGATTTCATTTTATACGTGAATGTGTGGAAAGAGGAGATGTGAAAGTTGCACACATCTGTGGTACAAAACAAAGAGCTGACATATTCACAAAGGCTATGGCGAAAGTGAAGTTCAAGGAAATGAAAGACCTGCTGGGAGTGAAGCCAGTAACAAATTCCGGATTAGGGAGGAAAATGATGATGTAATCCGGATATAATTTAGTAATTATTTTAATTAGTTTGTTTTTAATTTATGTTGGCAGAAAATCAAGGCCATGTTGGCCAGTATCCTTTTTTCTAGTAGTATTAGCAATGTGATTGTTAGTTCCTATTTTCATGCAAAGACTAAGTCATGAGTCATGTGGTAGTTTTGTTTTAAAAAGGTTTTTGGCAGAGAAGTAATACACGAAGAAAAATTACCCTGCAAATTCCATTATTCTTCCTCTACCTCCACTGAAAAATTAGAAGAAAACCCATCTGATTCCAACAATCGTCATAACTGGCATTTTAAGAGTAGTATTGCCCCAAGACCGTGGAAAACTTGTAATGAAGATGATTTGAATTCTATTCCTAATTTCCAATCTCCATTTTCATTAGACTTAAAGTTAACCCCAGCCTTGTTTAATTCTGTTGCAGTGTACTCAGCCATTTGAGTTATTGGACGGCTACATGGCATATCATATGTTGGGTAGAAAGATTTTTGAAGAATATCAAGAATATGAAAATAAGTTGTATCTTCACCCACATTTAGGTTTACTTGGAAGGGAATGATATCTTTGAAACGATCAAAAAGTTCGATTGTAAGAGAAATTGTTGGCATAATTTCTTTAAGGGTGCAGTCGAAGATATCTTGAATGACGAACAAAGATATTTGATTTTCTAACATTAACATATCAATGACAATTGAAAATAAGATTTGGTCGTTTGTCTGAACTAAATGCCCGATAGATGATGACGATGGAAAAAGGATTTCAAGAATGAAAGCAGCATCTATTACCATCATTTTCATTAGATCCACATTTGTGTAGTTGTTGTTAATCCCATCATAACATTTTCTGATTTTCTCAATCGAAGCATGAACCGTCTGCACACATGCATTCAAAGTTTGCTCGGGCGGCAAAGTTAAACGCCCCAATAGCTTATTTAGAAAAAAGGATTTCTGTGCTTCAAAGCTTTGCACATTTTTATCTCCTCTGTGCAAAGGTCCAATGGAGACTAGCCGAGGGCTGAAAGAACGTGGGCTTAGATCTCTGAGCCTACCTGGAACCATATAAATCGATGGTGCATATTTAATGCCAAGATTCGAACCTTTTTCTTTACATTCGAGAAGAAGTTGCAGAGTGACATCTACATTATCTGTTGATTAACGTAAACATATATGGCATCAACTATATTTGTTGATTAAAGGAAACATATATGGCATATATTATGATTATTTACATAACATATAAAATATATAGTATCATAAAGTAAGTTTATAAATATTGAAAACTTACTTGTTGGAAGATTTAATTCTATCATACTTGATGATGCCATTAAGAGATTGATAGGGGAGCTAACTATTTTAATTACTAGTCAAAATGACCCGTGCGATGCACCAGATTATTATTTTATTTTTGGTTTCAAACATTATGTAATTATTAGAAATTTATATTGTTTGAGTCACTATATAAACTTTAGATTGTACAACGTATAATACTTAGGCATAACGTTTCAGAATTAACAATTTTATAATTTTGAAGATACACACTTTTATAACTACGGTACAAATTTTAATTACTTGTTACTAAAATGATGTTTAAAAAATATGTTAGTCTCCTGACAATTGGAATAAAAACAACCATAACTCAAATATTATTTATTTAAAAAAATTACAAAAGCACAATACCGTAAATTAATTATTGTATGATTCTTGAATAGATGCAAAGTTAAAGCTTAATATTAAATACAATGTGTTTCTTAAAAATGAGAAGAATGGAAAATATGCACATTTTCGATATGCTCTTAAAACTTCAAAAAAAATTATGTTTTTTTTTTTTTTGTTATAGTATAAAAAGTTTAAAATTTAAAGTGAAATCAAGTTATACATCATTTGGTTGCTTAATATGCAAACACTCAAGTTAAAAATAGAATATAAAATTATTTTATTTATTAAAATTTTAAATGTAAAAATATAAAGAGCATTACTATCATTTATTAGATTGACTCGTTACATTAAGATATTAAACAAAAACTAACGAATTAATTTTTTCTATTATTTATTAAAAAAATTAAATTAGATCACGTAAGAACTAAATGATAAATACTATTATTTATTAACATATTAAAATAAAATCAAGTAATTAATACTCTTTGAAATTGAACTAAGTGTAAATTATATATTTGTTATATTTAAATAGAAGTAAACAACTTATTATAACAATCATTATGAAAGAAAACTTGAAATTGCATTTAAAAGAAAATCAAAATCAATTATATTCTCATAACCCTAATTTGTTTTGTTATGATGCTTTTTTTTAGATAATTAATTAAAAGTTGCATAAATCATTATATGTACTATTTTTAAAAAAGTAATATAACTTAGATAAATCATTATAACTACTATTTATAAAAATATTTATAATTTAATATAAGTGATCATTGTTGTTATTTATTAGATGAACTCTCTATTTTAGATATTTAACAAAAATTAACTAAATAATTATTACTATTATTTATTAAAAAAAATTAAAAACAAATCAAGTACAACAACTATACTTTAAATTTGAACATTAAACTTATCAAAATGAATAATTCCAAAACATTTAACCAATCTAAATAATAAATAAAATCGCCTTTAGTTACTAAATTAATAATAATAATAATAAATTAAAAAATTTAAACTATTATTCAAGTGCTCAAATCAATTAATTAATAAATGTAAATGTTTATTTTTAATAATAATAATAAAACTAATGACGACGACGACAACAACAACAATATTAATATTATTATTATTATTATTATTATTATTATTATTATTATTATTATTATTATTGAAGTGATTTAAGTTATATAAAAATAAATCAATTAATCTCAAAGTTATATTATTTATAAGTGAACAAAATATTCTTATCATCATTTATCATGATCTTAGTTGAATTAATTATGTATTTAGTAATAATTAGTCATGTTAAATAAATGAGGGATGAACCAATGAAAGACAAATGAGAAATTTTAAAAAAATATAAGAACCAAATTGGTAACTTAATCTAAAATTTTTATTGTTAAGTTCTTAGAAATAGATGTATTTAAAGAATCAAAAATTTCATACATATTACGAAAAATGATTTAATTAGATGTTTTTTTTGTCGAATTACAATATAAAAAACAACGCTAGGTACTTCATATTGTTTTTTTTTTCACCATAATGAAACCACAACCAACTAACAAAACGTAATATTTGGTTCGCAGAATGTTTATTCCTAGAATGGAATCTGTCAAGGAATGGAATTCTGGAAGGAATGGAATCTGTCGGAATATAAATGGAGGCCGGTGAAGATGAAGTCTAGGGTTTGGTTTTAAAACTGTTAAAATCCTTGGAATGGAATTTAAATTCCATGGTACTAACCCAAGGAAAATACATTCCTTCAAAAGTGGTGTTTTTTCCTAAAAAATGAATCTTCATTTCATTCCTTTTTACTGTCAAACAGCACATTGGAATGGAATTTTCATTCCAATTCCATCAAATTCCATCAAATTCTGTGAACCAAACGCCCCCTAAATGAAATATACCAATTAAAAGAAATATTAAATTACTAACTTAATAAACATAAAAACTTCAAGTAACATATATAGTGTACGGTTAATATTAAGTGAATATAAAAGACTTATAAAATGTATAAACATATATAGTTACAAATATTCTCATTAAATTAAATTTTAATATTAGTATTCACAATGTCAAAATGTGTAACGATAGTTAAATTAAATAACATTATAATTTTTATTAAACCATATGGTGTTTAATGACATTTCTAGATCAATATTTATTGAAAATTCTTCAATATGTAATTGCAATAAAAAAAACAAATCATTATAATAAATTTGTAAAAGTTTTATTATTGAAAAATTTATCAAGAAAATATTAATAAAATAATTCAAGTATAGAGAAACAAAAATTTAGTTGTTAATACATTTTTTTAAATGATTATAGTTTAAAACTCTATAGTTGAAGAATAGATGACAATGACCTATAAGATAGTAAATATAACTTTGACATTTATGATTTTTAAAGACGAATATGATATTTGACATGTCAATATAGTGAATATCAATCACCTACATCAACATAAATAATTTATTAATAAAAATATATAAGTCAAATTAATTTAAATAAATATATTATCAAATATAAAAAGAATTATCAATGTTGGATTGAAGAACACGCAAATTTTTTTCTAGAAAGTCAATTTGTCAAAAACTTTTTTACGTGGATGGTAACTTCAATAATATCTATCCATTATCATTATCAAATATAAAATATCACAAAATAAAAAATTGTAATCGATTTCACAATATAGAATAAACATATGTGTGTTAGAGATTAAGAACGAACTTGATATTTGAAAACAAAAGAAACAAATCAAAAAGAAAACTAACCGGTGAAAATCTAGGATAAGAAATTAGAATGTTTTAAGTTGACAAATGAATTATTTGCAACCCATACTATTTATAACCTTTGATAAGCATTTATTTTCTTTGTAACATATGGATTAAATAACAATTAGTTATAGATAATCAAGGGTCATGAAACGGTAATGAAATTAAACAATAAAAAAACAAAAATTTTAATGTGACAATTTTTAAATTTAAAAGAAGAAAAAGTTAAAATGAAATTTAAAAAATTAACACAACTATTTATACATGGGACTCAAATCAAATTTTAAATGTAAAAAAGAAATTATGTAATATTTCTTAAAATACACATATTTTTTTGGTTAAAAGAATTGCTTATTTTCATGAAATAAACGGTATATATATCTATTAAATTAACACTATTTAATTATTTAGATTATGTGTAATTAATTTATTTAGTATTTATTAACTATTTTATTAACATATACATATGTTTTTTTATTTTCGTATCATATATTGAATCAAGATGGTATTAAATTCAATATCACCAAAATTAAGAATATTGGATAAATTCATAAACTAAAACATAGGAAAAAAATTATGATTACGATTATTTATAAAATAACTTAATCGTATAAAAATTTATTACATGGATTCAACTTATAAACGAATAATCATTTTATGTAAAAAAATCTAAAAATTTTAACTACGAAGTTAAAATAAAATAAATATAATATTAAAGTTAGGAATCAACTTTTTTATAAAAGGATTTTTAACGACGAATCTAATATTTGACATGTCAATATAGTGAACATCAATCACCTACATCAACATAAATAATTTATTAATAAAAATATATAAGTCAAATCAATTTAAATAAATATATCATCAATATAAAAAGAATTATCAATGTATGGATTGAAGAACACACATATTTTTTCCTAGAAAATCAATTTGTCAAGAATTTCTTTACATGGATGGTATTTCAATAATATCCATCCATTATCACTATCAAATATAAAATATCACAAAACAAAAAATTGTATTAATCGATTTCACAATATAGAATAAACATATATGTGTTAGAGATTAAGAATGAACTTGATTTTTGAAAACAAAAGAAGAACAAATCAAAAAGAAAACTAATCGGTGAAAATCTAGGAGAAGAAATTAGAATGTTTTAAGTTGACAATTGGATTATTTGCAACCCTACTATTTATAACCTTTGATAATCATTAATTTTCTTTGTAACCTATGGATTAAATAACAATTAGTTATAAATAACCAAGGGTCATGAAACGGTAATAAAATTAAACAATAAAAAACAAAAATTTAAATGAGACAATTTTTAAATATAAAAGAAAAAAAGTTAAAATGAAATTTAAAAAATTAACACAACTATTTATACTTGATATTTGAAAACAAAAGAAGAACAAATCAAAAAGAAAACTAACTGGTGAAAATCTAGGAGAAGAAATTAGAATGTTTTAAGTTGACAAATGGATTATTTGCAACCCATACTATTTATAACATTTGATAATCATTTATTTTTTTTGTAACCTATGGATTAAATAACAATTAGTTATAGATAACCAATGGTCATGAAACGGTAATGAAATTAAACAATAAAAAACAAAAATTTAAATGAGACAATTTTTAAATATAAAAGAAGAAAAGTCAAAATAAAATTTAAAAAATTAACACAACTATTTATACATGGGACTCAAATCAAATTTTAAATGTAAAAAAGAAATTATGTAATATTTCTTAAATATATACATATTTTTTTGGTTAAAAGAATAACTTATTTTCATGAAATAAACAGTATATATATCTTTTAAAAGATTATGATTACGATTATTTATAAAATAACTTAAATTTAAAAAATTAACACAACTATTTATACATGATATTTGAGAACAAAAGAAGAACAAATCAAAGAGAAAACTAACCGGTGAATATCTAGGAGAAGAAATTAGAATGTGTTAAGTTGACAAATGGATTATTTGCAACCCATACTATTTATAACCTTTGATAATCATTTATTTTTTTTGTAGCCTATGAATTAAATAACAATTAGTTATAGATAACCAAGGGTCATGAAACGGTAATGAAATTAAACAATAAAAAACGAAAATTTAAATGGGACAATTTTTAAATATAAAAGAAGTAAAGTTAAAATGAAATTTAAAAAATTAACACAACTATTTATACATGGGACTCAAATCAAATTTTAAATGTAAAATAGAAATTATGTATTATTTCTTAAAATATACATATTTTTTTGGTTGAAAGAATGACTTATTTTCATGAAATAAATGGTATATATATCTATTAAAAAACTATGATTACAATTATTTATAAAATAACTTAGTCGTATAAAAATTTATCACATGAATTCAACTTAGAAACGAATAATCATTTTATGTAAAAATAATCTGAAAATTTTAATTACTAAATTAGAATAAAATAAATATAATATTCTTTTTTATAAAATGATTTAGTTTTAACAATAAATCTAGAGGTTTTAAAATAATTAACTTACACAAAAAAAATTGATTGCCAACATTTGTTAAAGTTAGGGCTCAACTTTTTTATAAAAGAAAATATTGTTATTATTTATTAAAGGAAAAATAAAGTTAGATAAATTAATTAGTAATCCATTAAAGATTAACTAATAGAGTGTTTGCAAACACACTTTAAATAATATTATGTATTAAAAAACTTTAAATAAAAAGAAGTAATTAATACTCTTATTTATTATATGGGACTCAACTTTTATATATACTAGTCATGATGGCCCATGCGATGTACCGGGCTAAATGATTTTTTAACTAAAATATTATGTAAAGATTAGATCCTTGCAATTGTTATGGTATTACTAAATTAAATAAATAAATGATTTTCGTAGCTACTTCTAGTATTAAATAATTTAAATCAATGATTGAATATTAGACATAATTTAAAGAGTAAATTACAGAAATGGTCCTTGTGGTTTGTTCAAAATTATGGAAACAGTCCCTCGACTTTCAAAGTTGCAGTGGCGGTCCCTCAAACCACTTTTTATTTGCAGAATTGGTCCTTCTGTTTCTAAATTTTTTAAAAAATGACGATTTTACCCTTCTTTCAATTACAAGTTTGGTAATTTCAATTTTGGTCCTTTCTTAATTTTTCATTTTTGGTTTTAAATTTGAAATAATAATTTAATAAATTATGATTTGATTCATTATTAATTATATTATTATTATTATTAATTTTACCTATTTATTTTGTAAAATAAATCTATATTTATTTACTAAAAAATATTTTTATTTATATACTTAATTAGTTAAGTTATGCATCTTTTTATGTATTCAATTTATTTATTAAAATTTTAATTATTTATATTTTATTCGTTAAACTATTTGTATAATTTTATTATTTATACTTTCCATCAAACTATTTTATTACTTTAATAATTCTGAATTTGTGTAAATTTTGATTTAAATTTACTAATTCATTACGTTTTGATTTAAGTTTGCTAATTATTATTTTTGATTTAAATATTTTGTTACGCTAATAAGTTTTTATTTAAATTTATTATTTTATTTGTTTTGATTTAAATATTTTGTTATGTCAGTACGTTTTGATTTCAATTTATTATTTTATTTGTTTTGATTTAAAATTTTGCTACGTTAATACTTAAGTGAAAATTAAAATATTTAAGTGAAAACGAATAAAACATATTAATGTATAAACAAAACTTGTAAATCAAAAAGATTAAACACTATATTGAAATCAAAGCGTATATGCATAACAAAATATTAAAATTAAAAAAAAAATAAAATAATAAATTTAAATCAAAACGTATTAACGTAACAAAATATATTATTTTAAATAAAATAAACTAAAAGATAAATATTATTCATTATTTCTAATATCTATAAAGATTAATAAATATAAAATATAAATACAATATGTTATTTTTACATCTTTAAATATTAATAAATAGATAAGATTTAAATCTACATTCAAATTATATCTTATATGTACTTTATCTATAAATCTAATTAAAAAAATATTATTTGTTTATTTTTGAAATGATCTGTAAAATTATTTATTTTTAATATATATTAGTAATTTAAGGCATTTTTTTAAAACCAAACAAATAAAATAATAAATTTAAATAAAAACATATTAGCGTAACAAAATATTTGTAAACATAAATCAAAACGTAATAAATTAGTAAATTTAAATCAAAATTTACATATCAAAATTTATCAACGTGATGAAATAGTTTGATGGAAAAGTATAAATGATAAAATTATACAAATAGTTTAACCAATAAAAGATAAATAAATAAAACTTTAATAAATAAATTGAATACATAAAAAGATGCATAACTTGACTAATTAAGTATATAAATAAAAATAATTTTTACTAAAGAAATATAGATTTATTTTACAAAATAAATAGATATAAATGATGATGATGATGATAATAATAATAATAATAATAATAATAATAATAATAATAATAATGAGAATAATAATAATAATATAATTAATAATGAATCAAAATCATAAATTATTAAATTATTATTTCAAATTTAAAACCAAAAATGAAAAATTAAGAAAAGTGACCAAAATTGAAATTACCAAACTTGTAATTAAAAGAAGGGCAGAATCGTCATTTTTAAAAAATTTAGAAACAGGAGGACCAATTCTGCAAGTAAAAAATGGTTTGAGGGACCGTCACTGCAAGTTTGAAAGTTGAGGGACCGTTTCCATAATTTTAAACAAACCACAAGGATCATTTCTGTAATTTACTCTAATTTAAATGTAATAAAATATTGCTACCTACTCGGTAACTCATGTTAGTTTTATTTTATCAACTAAAATAAACCAACTATTGATTTAAACAAATGATCATTAGAGTTTATTATATGGAATTTATTAATATATGACTCCACTTATCCAATTAAATAACTAAATAATAAAATAATAAATTTATTCTAAAAAACTGAATGTTGTAATTTATTATATGTAGTTAAATTACAACAAACATGAAATCATTTAGACTCAAGATTGTCATCGATTCATGAAAATTTGATATTTATGCATTGAAAAAAAAAAATATGAGACAAAAATATGTGTGATTGTTAAAAAATATTAGACTATTGCATTGCCATTAATATTATATATTTGTATACACCCTAAAAAATCATATCAAACCAAAGTGAATTTTAAAACTACTATACTTGTCGTGATTACTTTTTTTCATTATTATGCAAGTATAAAAGACTATTTTTCAGAATAAACTAAAGATTGAACTCAAAAAATACATGTTAACGTATTCAAAAACATTGCTATATAATTAATTTTTTAAAATCATTGAAAACAACAAATACATATACGGAAGTGTGTAATTGATGGAAATGAATTCTCAATCAATAACAAATATACGTATGAGAAGTAGGAAAATGACATATAATTTTGTAATGAAAAAGGTGGATGATATTAACTTTGACCATGTCAATGCTCGTTCTACTCACATGTTTCTTCATCCTACAATGATAAAAAATATTAGAAACGTAAGAATACGATCTTTCTTGAAATTGATCATGCATGAGAAATAAAAACAAAAATGATAATTCCAAATTTTATTACAATTTTAGATTCTCTAGATATTCTAAAAAAATATGAAACAATCAATATGACATTTATGTGCAATTAGAATAGGTACATCATAGGTAACTTTAAAATTTATATGATAATTTCAAAAAATTAAGCAATCAATATGACATTTATGCGCAATTAAAATGTGTAAAAACTATGAGAGAATTTCAATTGAATTAATCAATCAATATGAAATTTATGTGTAATTATAATTTGTATATGATGCATGTATTAGTTCCATGAACCTGATAAAAATTCAAGATTTATGCATTAATGTATTGTTTTTATATTTTATAAAATTTAAATATATTAATTTTAACTACAAATAATACAATTAATTTTAAATTTTAAATTATATATATTAATTAAAATACTTTTAAAGGTTATTTGATTAGTGATATCATCTCATGAAAATTCTTTAAATAAATATTTTTTATAGTTTCTATATAAATTATAAATATATTTTAATATATTAATGTAAATACATATTATTAAGCTTACATTGAATCCATGTAAGTAGTATTTATTTGATAAATAACAAAATTATTTATATCAAACATGTTGTAACGAAGTTGAGCTTATTTAATAATAAATTTTAATAGACCGAGTTATTTTATGATATATTTTAAAATTATTGATTATATATTTTATTAGCTTAAGTTGTTGATTAATTTTTTTAAGAGGTATTTGAGGAATTATATATTTTCATACATAGTTCCTTAAAAGATTAAAAAATATTTCTACAATGTGTAACTATATTAGAAATTTCTTATTTTATGTGTTAATTTAAATATATATTAATTATAAATAATATATTTAATTATAAAATTCTGAATTATATATTTTGTTTGGTTTAATTTGTTGATATACTTATTTTTAAAGGCTACTTGAGGAATCATAGTTTTCATAAGAGTTTTTAAAAGTTAAAAAAATGTTTCTTAAAATTTAAGTACAACATGTAAATATAATAAAAAAACATAATACAATAATTAAATATATGTTATTACATGAGATTTATGTTATACAACTTAACTAATCAAACTAAATTAAAAATAAACTAATTTATTTTATTCTAAATATATAATAATTGTATTTTATTATATAGAATTACAATATACGACTCAACTTACAAATTAAATATATACAAAAAATGATCATTGTAATATATTACATGAAATTAATTTTTATAGATATGGAATCATTACCACTATTATGATTATATAAAGATTAATGTATATGTTAAAAAATTTAAATCTACAAAGAATGATCATTCATATTTTTTTCCAACATAATATATCAAAATAAATATTATCGGTCTCTAGTCATTTAAGGGAGATTTATGAATTACTGTTTTTGGTATAAATTTGGTTATTAAAGATATTCAATTTAAATAAAAAGATTAAAATGTAACCCAATATTTTTTTTCCTTTTTGCTAACTTTATTTAGGTATAAAATAATAAAAGAAGTATTTTACATATTAGTTTAATGAAATAAATGATTATTTTACTATTAGTACATCATCTTGTCTATGTGGCGTTTTGTAATTAAATAAATAAAAGATGTAAACAAATGTTAGTTGACACATGTTGTCTTTATGATGTTACTAAATAAATAAATAAATGACTTTCATGACTACTTTTTGGTATTAAACAAATTAAATCAACGACTTAATATTATATAGCTATCTAATCACTAACTGATGATACTATTAGTTACATGAAAAAAGAAATAAGTATTTTGAATCTTAGGTGTAAGCGTGTTGTAAATTACAAGATAAGAAAATTTGCACATATTTATATTACACATCGGGTTTGTACTTCTACTCTAAATAATTTTTCATATTTATTTTCATACAATACTCGAATGTAATTTTTTTTTTCACATGTGTCAATTTTTGTTTATACAAAACTATACTCATAATTATGAGATTTAACATTTATATATGTAAAAATAAAGACAAAATAATTAAAATATTATGAGATAAATAAAATGTATCACGAATGTTGAGTTTGAAGAGTAGTAAAATTACCGTAAATTACACGAAAAAAATGCATGCACATAACAAACGGATTTATATTCTTCATAAGTTGATATTCATATTTGCTCGTTGTCATTTTTTTTCCTACAATGCTCAAACACCAATTGAAAAATCTTCCAATAAAATGACCTATTTATCTATGTAATTTTCTATATGTTTGAGACTCTTTATTTTCCATTGATTCATTCAATAATAAATTTCAATTGAAGGCTTAATGAATTAAAAAATAAATTGAATTCAATGGTCATATAAGTTATTTTTTTAATTAACTATTGCATTAATTTTGATTGTGAAAAGGTTTAAACGTTACATAGGACTCTATTTTTAAATATTAAATAAAAATCTTCTAAAGTAAAAATAAACTAATTTATTTTATTCTAAATATATAATAATTGTATTTTATTATATAGAATTACCATATACGACTCAACTTACAAATTAAATATATACAAAAAATGATCATTGTAATATATTGCATGAAATTAATTTTTATAGATATGGAATCATTACCACTATCATGATTATATAAAGTTTAATGTATATGTTAAAAAATTTAAATCTACAAAGAATGATCATTCATATTTTTTTTTCCAAAATAATATGTCAAAATAAATATTATTAGTCTCTAGTCATTTAAGGGAGATTTATGAATTACGGTTTTTGGTAAGATAATTTGGTTATTAAAGATATTTAATTTAAATAAATAGATTAATATGTACCCAATATTTTTTTTCCCTTTTTGCTAACTTTATTTAGGTATAAAATAATAAAAGATGTATTTTACATATTAGTTTATTGAAATAAATGATTATTATACTCTTAGTATCTCATATTGTCTATGTGGTGTTTTGTAATTAAATAGATAAAAGATGTATGTCATATGTAAATAAATGTTAGTTGACACATGTTGTCTTTATGATGTTACTAAATAAATAAATAAATGATTTTCATGACTACTTTTTGGTATTAACAATTTAAATCAATGACTTAATATTATATATTGCTATCTAATCGCTAACCCATGATACTATTAGTTACATGAAAAAAGAAATAAGTATTTTGAATCTTAGACAGATTCATGTTCTTCATAAGTTCATATTCATATTTGCTTGTTGTCATTTTTTTCCTACAATGCTCAAACACCAATTCAAAAATCTTCCAATAAAATGACCTATTTATATATATAATTTTCTATATGTTTGAGACTCTTTATTTTCTATTGATTCATTCAATAAAAAATGTCAATTGAAGGCTTAATGAATTAAAAAATAAATTGAATTCAATGGTCATATAAGTTATTTTTTTAATTAACTATTGCATTAATTTATGGTGAAAAGATTTAAACGTTACATAGGACTCTAATTTTATATATTAAATAAAAATCTTCTAAATTAATAATAAACTAATTTATTTTTATTCTAAATATATAATAATTGTATTTTATTATATAGAATTACCATATACGACTCAACTTACAAATTAAATATATACAAAAAATGATCATTGTAATATATTACATGAAATTTATTTTTATAGATATGGAATCATTACCACTATTATGATTATATAAAGTTTAATGTATATGTTAAAAAATTTAAATCTACAAAGAATGATCATTCATATTTTTTTCCAATATAATATATCAAAATAAATATTATTAGTCTCTAGTCATTTAAAGAAGATTTATGAATTACGGGTTTTTGTAAGATAATTTGGTTATTAAAGATATTTAATTTAAATAAATAGATTAATATGTATCCTAATATTTTTTCCCTCTTTTTGCTAACTTTATTTAGGTATAAAATAATAAAAGATGTATTTTTCATATTAGTTTATGAAATAAATGATTATTATACTCTTAGTATCTCATCTTGTCTATGTGGTGTTTTGTAATTAAATAAATAAAAGTTGTATATCATATGTAAATAAATGTTAGTTGACACATGTTGTCTTTATGATGTTACTAAATAAATAAATAAATGATTTTCATGACTACTTTTTGGTATTAAACAATTTAAATCAATGACTTAATATTATATATTGCTATCTAATCGCTAACCCATGATACTATTAGTTACATGAAAAAAGAAATAAGTATTTTGAATCTTAGGTGTAAGAGTGTTGTAAATTACATGATAAGAAAGTTTGCACATATTACACATCGGGTTTGTACTTCTACTCTAAATAATTTTCCATATTTATTTTCGTACAATACTCAAATGTATTTTTTTTTTTCACATGTGTCAATTTTTGTTTATACAAAACTATACTCATAATTTTGAGATTTAACATTTATATATGTAAAAATAAAGACAAACTAATTAAAATATTATGAGATAAATAAAATGTATCACGAATGTTGAGTTTGAAGAGTAGTAAAATTACCGTAAATTACACGGAAAAAATGCATGCACATAACAAACGGATTTATGTTCTTCATAAGTTCATATTCATATTTGCCCGTTGTAATTTTTTTCCTACAATTCTCAAACACCAATTGAAAAATCTTCCAATAAAATGACCTATTTATATATATAATTTTCTATATGTTTGAGACTCTTTATTTTCCAATGATTCATTGAATAATAAATGTCAATTGAAGGCTTAATGAATTAAAAAATAAATTGAATTCAATGGTGATGTAAGTTATTTTTTTAATTAAGTATTGCATTAAATTTGATGGTGAAAAGGTTTCAACGTTACGTAGGACTCTATTTTTATATATTAAATAAAAATCTTTTTAAAAAAAGTAATTAATACTATTATTTAATACATAGGACTCAACTTTTATATATATACTAGTCATGACAGCCCGTGCTATGCACCGGGCTAAATGATTTTTTAACTAAAATATTATGTAAAGATTAGATCCTTACGATTGTTATGGTATTACTAAATTAAATAAATAAATGATTTTCATAGATACTTCTGGTATTAAATAAATTAAATAAATGATTGAATATTAGACATAATTTAAATGTAATAAAATATTGGTACTTACTCGATAACTCATGTTAGTTTTATTTTATCAACTAAAATAAACCAACTTATAATATAATTTATTTTGATCTATGTAAACTATCGTTATAAGTTATTACATTGAATTTATTGTTATCGGCCTTAATTTATCAAATTAAATTACAATAGAATAATTTATATTGATTTAAACAAATGATCATTAGAATTTATTATATGGAATTTATTAATATATGACTCCACTTATCCAATCAAATAAACTAAATAATAAAATAATAATTTTATTCTAAAAAATTGAATATTGTAATTTATTATATGTAGTTAAATTACTACAAACATGAAATCATTTAGACTCAAGATTGCCATTGATTCATGAGAATTTGATATTTATGCATTGAAAAAAAATATGAGACAAAAATATGTGTAGTTGTTAAAAAAATATTTGACTATTGCATTGCCATTAATATTATATATTTGTATAGACCCTAAAAAATCATATCAAACCAAAGTGAATTTTAAAACTACTATACTTGGCGTGATTACTTTTTTTCATTATTATGCAAGTATAAAAGACTATTTTTCAGAATAAACTAAAGATTGAACTCAAAAAATACATGTTAACGTATTCAAAAACCTTGCTCCATAATTAATTTTTTAAAACCACTGAAAACAACAAATACATATACGGAAGTGTGTAGTTGATTGAAATGAATTCTAAATCAATAACAAATATACGTATGAGAAGTAGGAAAATGACATATAATTTTATAATGAAAAAGGTGGATGATATTAACCTTGACCATGTTAATGCTCGTTCTACTCACATGTTTCTTCATCTTGCAATGATGAAAAAATATTAGAAACGTAAAAATACGATCTTTCTTAAAATTGATCATGCATGAGAAATAAAACAAAAATAATAATTCCAAGTGTTATTACAATTTTAGATTCTCTAGATATTCTAAAAAAATATGAAACAACCAATATGACATTTATGTGCAATTAGAATACGTACATCATAGGTTATATTTAAAATTTATATGAGAATTTCAAAAAAATTAAGCAATCAATATGACATTTATGTGTAATTAAAATGTGTACATAGGTTACGTTTGAAAACTATGAGAGAATTTCAAAAGAATTAATCAATCAATATGAGATTTATGTGTAATTATAAATTGTATATGATGCATGTATTAGTTACTTGAACCTATTAAAATTCAAGACTTATGCATTAATGTATTGTTTTCATATTTTATGAAATTTAAATATATTAATTTTAACTACAAATAATACAATTAATTTTAAAATTTAAATTATATGTATCAATTAAATTACTTTTAAAGTTTATTTGATTAGTGATATCATTTCATAAAAGTTCTTTAAATAAATATTTTTTAAAGTTTCTATATAACGTGTAATTCTATTATAAATATATTTTAATACATTAATGTAAATACATATTATTAAGCTTTTACATTGAATCCATGTAATTAGTATTTATTTGATAAATAACAATATTATTTATTTTAAACATGTTGTAAAGAAGTTGAGTTCATTTAATAATAAAATTTAATAGACCGAGATATTTTATGAAACACCCATACAACTAATACGAGTATTTCGATAACATTATACGTTAATTTATACAGAGTACTTGCGGAAATACGTTCAAATTAAAACTTTTGCAATTAATAATTATCAACATGATTCCAAACACTTTGCATGAGACACAACAGAGTGTCGGAAATCACGGAGCAACGTAACTGGTGCTACAAGGTTAAGTTATCAATTTAGTTACAAACGAATTAACAAACAGTAACTAATTCGCGTAAGTCCCAAAAATGGAAGTCTGCTACTCCCGCCCCAATCGTCCACAAAATATTGAGCTCCTATCCGAGCTCCAAACGATATCTAACAACTTGGGCCAGCCGGGCCTTTGCCCTTAACAGATCCTGAAAAGATATAACAACTAACGGGTAAACAACAAAGTTGTTTAGTGAGATTCTAGATTAAAGTACCATGCGATATATGAATGATGCCATGCAATGCCATGAATTCGACTAACAATTTTGGAGGCCAACTAATGGCTATCAGCTACCACATTGCGGTTACCATACACAAGCTTACCGTACAATGGGTTTACAATCTACTGCTCGATTACCACACCACAGGCTTATCGATATGCAGTTTACAATGATGCCATACGATTACCACCACAGGCTTATCGTTTTACAGGCAATAATGGTTACCACACTCAGGCTTACCATTATGATTCCGCTGGGTTACCACACTCAGGCTTACCGTCTCGGCGGAGAGGTCAAACGAACGAGCAACAACTTATCAACCGAGTGATAAACAATAATTATGATGTATGCGATGGCAAAGCATGAAAATGACAATAATGATACGAAAGCAATAACATACAATTCATGATATGCATGCAAATACGTTAATACTAGAACTCACAGTGATACAAATTACGCTCTCGGCCTCAAAACCGAGTTACAATCGTCAAGGTAAGAGTGATAGTCTTCACGTGACTTAACTCGTCAAAACCCCTACAAGTAGGTTCATAATATAATAATTATAAGTCTCACCGCTTACAATTTCTCAACTTTGGTCCGGACACATTCGTCGTAAGACCCAACAAATTTTTGGCCTTGACCTACATAATTATTTTGGTCTAAATACTCTTCAAAATTGGTATCACAATTTATTGTGACAAAAGATCCCAAGGCTAATCAACATTTACAATTTCGGGCCAAAACAGGGATGAACTCGCCGAGTTCCCCATCCGAATTCGGATCAGCACCAACCGAATTTCGGATCACCCGAGTTCGGTTCATGGACCATCCGAACTTCGGTCCAGCATATCCGAAGTGTGGTCCGAATTGGGTACTCGGCACATCCGAATTTCGGACCAACCATCCGAATTTCGGATCCCAAGATACCCGAATCCTTTAACTTAGAACTTTTTCTTTCAAAAATCAAGGGGAACTCGCCGAGTTCACCAGGGAACTCGCCGAGTTCAGGTGCAGGTCTGCACTTTTTGCCCTTCGGATTTAATGCCCAAAACTACCAACATTCCTTACATTTAATACAAACGGTTTGGAATCATTCCCAAACATATATATACTTTTCTGAACTCATTTTTACATTAAGAACACCATTTCATTCATTTTTAAATCCATGGGAGTTTATAAAACTCCATTTTCGGGTTTTTGAGCTAAAACCCATCAAACTTCATAAAACTTGTATATTATGTTTAAAATGATGATTCTTACTATGTTTCACTATCATACTTCAAGATCTAACGATTTCTCCATAATATTCATAAAAACCCATTTGGGTTTCTCATCTTCTTCAAATGAAGATGGAGAGGAGAAGAAAATAAATGACAAGATTTATAATGAGAGTGGATACCTCTCGGATCTTTCAAAAACGACAAGAGATTCCAGCAAAATCTGATTTTTGGCTTCTTCTTCTCCTTTCTCTTCTCTCTTTTTGGAACTTTTGAAAAGATGAACACACACTAGAGTGTGTGTTCAGGCGTGGGATATAAGCAAGGAAAAGAAAACAATTTCTTTTTCCTTTTTCTTTTTAATCTCTTACTTTACAACATTTACTACTTAGTCCCTAGAATTAAATGCATTTCTTTTAAAGTCCCCACTACACATTTTCAACATATATGTATAATAGTTTCAACAAAATCATTTATATATACTACAAAATTAATTAATATTCCAATTCTTGTAATTCTTTACAATGAATATTAATTATTGATTATCTTTAGATAATCGGGCCGTTACAATTCCTCCCCTCTTAAAAGGATTCCGCCCACGGAATCAGTTTCTCTCGAACAGAGCGGGGTATTTGGCCATCATTTCGGCCTTTGTCTCCCAAGTCATCAGAGATCCACGGTGATGCTTCCAACAAACGAGCACCATCTCGATCTCCTTATTCCTTAGGTTAATTATTTTGTCGCCGATAATCTTTTCTGGTTCTTCGACATAACGCAACCGCTCATCGATCTACACATCATCCAAAGGAACGGTCACTGCAGGATTGATCGGACTTCGCTTCAAATAGCTAACGTGAAAGGTGTTATGAATTCCTGCCAACTCAGCGGGCAGATCTAACTTATAAGCTTGAGCACCGACACGCTCGGTAATAGGAAACGGTCCAACATATCGAGGACTTAACTTTCCTCGCTTTCCGAATCTCATAATTCCCTTCCACGGAGATACTTTCAGCATCACTGAATCTCCCACTGCAAACTCAATATCTTTATGACGTTTGTCCGAATATGCTTTCTGTCGATCTTGGGCAGCTTTGATCCGCTCACGAATAATCTGAATTTTATCATGCGTCTCTTGAAGCAATTCGGGACCCGCTAACGGTTTCTCGCCTGCTTCACGCCAACACGTCGGTGTTCGACACTTTCGGCCATACAACGACTCATACGGAGCCATTTTTATCGAAGAGTGATAACTATTGTTGTAAGCGAATTCCACAAGTGGTAGGTGCGTATCCCAATTTCCACCAAGTTCGATCACGCACGCACGCAACATATCTTCCATTGTTTGATTAGTGCGCTCAGTCTGGCCGTCAGTCTGGGGACGAAACGCCGTACTCAAATTAACACGCGTCCCCAACTGATCTTGCATACTTTGCCAAAATCTTGAAGTAAATCTCGAATCACGGTCCGAAACAATGGACTTTGGAATTCCATGGCGTACAATAATCTCATCAATATACATTCGCGCCAATCTTTCCAAAGGAAAGTTTTCTCGTATCGGCAAGAAGTGTGCGGATTTCGTCAGTCGATCCACAATAACCCAGATAGCATCATGTTGTCTTTGGGTCTTCGGAAGCTTTACCACAAAATCCATCGTGATGTGGTCCCACTTCCATTCGGGTATCTCGAGGGGTTGCAAATTTCCAGATGGTTTTTGATGTTCGGCCTTGACCCGCAAGCAAGTCAAACACCGCTCAACATGATTACCAATGTCTCGCTTCATCCCGGGCCACCAATATTCGGATTTCAAATCCTGATACATCTTTGAACTCCCGGGGTGAATTGAGAACTTCGAATTATGACCATCTTCTAAAATGGTTTTGCGCACGTCGCCGATCTTAGGTACCCAAATGCGATCTCTAAACATCTTCAGACCATTGCTACCTTCGGTTAACAATACACTCTGACCAACCATTCTTTCAGCTTTAATATTTTCTTCCTTAAGGCCCTCAACTTGCCACTTTCGAATGTCGTCAAGGATAGAGGAAGTCACAACTACATGCGTTAGCGCATAACAGGTAGCTTCTGGATATCTCTTTCGGCTCAAGGCGTCAGCTACTACATTGGCCTTTCCAGGGTGGTAAAGGATTTCGCAGTCATAATCCTTGATCAATTCCACGGCGCGCCTCTGTCGCATATTTAATTCTTTCTGATCAAAGATATGCCTCAGGCTCTTATGATCAGTAAACAACTGGCATTTAGTGCCATACAGATAATGTCGCCAGATTTTTAACGCAAACGTGACAGCATCTAATTCCAAATCATGAGTCGGACGACTCTTTTCATAATCTTTTAACTGTCTCGATGCATACGCTATCACTTTTCCTCGTTGCATAAGCACGCAACCCAACCCATTTATTGATGCATCGCTATAAACGGCAAAATCTTCGTTTCCTTCCGGCAACGCAAGCACAGGAGCGTCAGTCAAACGACTCTTCAAAATTTGAAACGCCTCAATCTGCGGCTTTTCCCACACAAACTTCGCATTCTTACGAGTCAACGAAGTGAGTGGGACGGCTATTTTAGAGAAATCTTGAATAAATCGTCGGTAATAGCCGGCCAATCCAAGGAAGCTACGAATTTCAGCAACATTTCTCGGCGCTTCCCAACTTTTAATGGCCTCGATCTTGGAGGGATCCACAGAAACACCCTCACAAGATATAACATGCCCTAAAAATTGCACTTGTCGTAGCCAAAACTCGCACTTGGAGAATTTGGCATACAACTGTTCGCTTCGAAGAAGTTCGAGCAATTGTCTCAAATGAACTGCATGATCCTCCTCCGTCTTGGAATACACTAAGATATCGTCGATAAACACTATGACCGACTTGTCAAGCATTGGACGGCACACACGATTCATCAAATCCATAAAAGCTGCAGGAGCATTAGTGAGCCCAAAAGGCATCACTAAGAATTCATAGTGTCCATATCGGGTTCGAAACGCCGTTTTTGGCACATCTTCTTCACGTACCTTAAGTTGATGATAACCTGAACGAAGGTCTATTTTCGAGAAATAAGCAGCTCCTTGTAGTTGATCGAACAAATCATCAATACGAGGCAAAGGATACTTATTCTTTATAGTCACCTTGTTCAATTCTCTATAATCTATGCACATTCGTAAGGTTCCATCTTTCTTTCGTACGAATAGAACTGGAGCACCCCAAGGCGAGGTACTCGGCTGAATGAACCCTTTCTCTAATAATTCTTCCAATTGTGCCATCATTTCCTTCATTTCCGAAGGTGCTAAACGATACGGGGCACGCGCAATTGGTGCAGCTCCCGGCACCAATTCAATCCGAAATTCTACGGATCGATCCGGTGGTAATCCCGGTAAGTCATCAGGAAACACGTCGGGATATTCATTAACCACTGGTACATCCTTGAGGTTTTTCCCTTCTTTCTTAGTATTCAACACACAAGCCAAGAAGCATTGACAACCTTTACTCAAATTTTTCCGAGCCTTAGCTACCGAAATCACTGCGGCTTCCCTTTTACGTCTATCCCCATACACAAATATTTCTTCGCCTTCCGGCGTGAACAAACGAACGATTCGTTTCGCACAAGCAATGGTGGCAAGATTATTGGCCAACCAATCAATGCCAACTATTACGTCAAATTCTTTCGTATCTATGGGGACAAGGTCGATATCGAAGTTATGTCCATCTAAGGTTAGCACACAGTCATGATATATTTGGGTGGCACAAACCGATTTCCCGCTTGCCACATCAACAGATAGAGGGAAAGGCATCAAAGAAGGTACAACATCTAACTTTCGTGCAAATGATTTAGAAACAAAAGACACACTTGCACCGGAATCAAATAATACTACAGCAGGTAATGAGTTCAGAAGAAAAGTACCGGTTACGACATCCGGCACATCCTGCGCCTCGGCAGCTGTGATCTGATAAACCCTGGCTTGAGGCTTAGGTGGATTCCCCTTTGATTGGGAGGAACCACCCACAAAATTAGGCTTTGCGACCGAGCCTTTACTTTCGGACGTCGCCAACCTCTTCTTTGGACAATTCCGAGCAAGGTGGCCCACCTGGCCACATTCGTAACACGCATCGGTTCGCTTAGGACACGCAGGACGTATGTGTCCCTCTTCTCCACAACCATGGCACACAATGGGGGACAAACATTCCCCACGATGAAGTTTCCCGCAACGGTTACACGTAGGCACCGAATTGGAAAACTGAGATTTGGACTGAAAGTTGTTGGAGCCAGCAGGCTTCTTTGAGTGCCTTGACGATTGGGAACGTGAACGGGAGTCCACGTTCTTCGAAAATGATTGTTGGGGTTGCTTAAACGTCCCCGACGAAGACTCAACCTTCGCTTTCTTTGATCCAGCCGCCTCTTGTTCCCTACGGAACAATTCATACTCTCGGAGTCGCGCATACTCCACAGCTTTTTCGAACGATTCGACGGCGCGAACAGTCACCATTTCGCGAATCTCACTCCGCAGTCCTTCCACAAAATAATCGGTCTTTTGCTTTTCATCAGCAATTACCGTCCCTACAAACATTGCTTTCGAGTTAAACTCGATCAGATAATCGTCCACTGACAACTCTCCTTGCTGAAACGTGAGAAAGTCTCTTTTTATCTTCTGTACCGCAACAGCCGGACAGAACTGCTTGTCGAACCTGGTCTTGAACTCTACCCAGGACATTTTCGCCGCAACATCTAAACCCATTATCTCGACCTCTGAATCCCACCACGTTAAAGCAGGACCAACAAATTGCGCAGTCGCGTACTGCACCTTTTTATCGTCGCTGACGTCAGTGACTCGGAATAACTTTTCGATTGCCTTGATCCAGTCCAAGGCCTCCACAGTAGTTGCCCGTCCATTGAACGCTCGAGGACGACAACCAATGAAATTCTTATACGATATTCCTCTTTTTGACTTAGAGGAGCCGTGCTTCCTTTCTTTATCCTTCTTAGGCCTTTCGGCCCTACTTCCACTTCCGGCGCCTTCAGTATTATCGTTACTTGCTTGCTCCCCCTCAGCGTTATTTTTCTTTCCTTGAACATTCTGGGAAGCAAGTAATTGGGTCATTAGCTCATTCTGCTGGCGATTTTGCTCCAGCATTTGGGCCATCATCTGCATCATTTGGTCCTCTCTGGACCCTCCACCAGTACGGAAACTGGATTCATTTTCGTAATCTGGAGACTGATCCCTGCCTCCCCCATCATTTGACTGTTCTACCTCCTGGTGTAGAACGCGATTCGACTGATTATCCGACATTGTCTGCAACCAACAGTTACAGGTCGGTTCAACATTTCTTTCACACCAAAGTGTGCACATGAAATTTATTTGTATGCATATGTATGTATATATATATAATTATGCTTACGTCAAGTCATAATCTTAAAAGTCTACCCAATATTATCCCATCCTAGGCCAAAGGTCAATTGTAATTGTTATAATATTGCCGCCTAGGTGGGTCAATAACAGCATCTGAAACCGTGCTCAGAGTAGAGTATCGTCGACTATACTCTGTCTATGAGCTCCAGCTCTGATACCAAATTGAAACACCCATACAACTAATACGAGTATTTCGATAACATTATACGTTAATTTATACAGAGTACTTGCGGAAATACGTTCAAATTAAAACTTTTGCAATTAATAATTATCAACATGATTCCAAACACTTTGCATGAGACACAACAGAGTGTCGGAAATCACGGAGCAACGTAACTGGTGCTACAAGGTTAAGTTATCAATTTAGTTACAAACGAATTAACAAACAGTAACTAATTCGCGTAAGTCCCAAAAATGGAAGTCTGCTACTCCCGCCCCAATCGTCCACAAAATATTGAGCTCCTATCCGAGCTCCAAACGATATCTAACAACTTGGGCCAGCCGGGCCTTTGCCCTTAACAGATCCTGAAAAGATATAACAACTAACGGGTAAACAACAAAGTTGTTTAGTGAGATTCTAGATTAAAGTACCATGCGATATATGAATGATGCCATGCAATGCCATGAATTCGACTAACAATTTTGGAGGCCAACTAATGGCTATCAGCTACCACATTGCGGTTACCATACACAAGCTTACCGTACAATGGGTTTACAATCTACTGCTCGATTACCACACCACAGGCTTATCGATATGCAGTTTACAATGATGCCATACGATTACCACCACAGGCTTATCGTTTTACAGGCAATAATGGTTACCACACTCAGGCTTACCATTATGATTCCGCTGGGTTACCACACTCAGGCTTACCGTCTCGGCGGAGAGATCAAACGAACGAGCAACAACTTATCAACCGAGTGATAAACAATAATTATGATGTATGCGATGGCAAAGCATGAAAATGACAATAATGATACGAAAGCAATAACATACAATTCATGATATGCATGCAAATACGTTAATACTAGAACTCACAGTGATACAAATTACGCTCTCGGCCTCAAGACCGAGTTACAATCGTCAAGGTAAGAGTGATAGTCTTCACGTGACTTAACTCGTCAAAACCCCTACAAGTAGGTTCATAATATAATAATTATAAGTCTCACCGCTTACAATTTCTCAACTTTGGTCCGGACACATTCGTCGTAAGACCCAACAAATTTTTGGCCTTGACCTACATAATTATTTTGGTCTAAATACTCTTCAAAATTGGTATCACAATTTATTGTGACAAAAGATCCCAAGGCTAATCAACATTTACAATTTCGGGCCAAAACAGGGATGAACTCGCCGAGTTCCCCATCCGAATTCGGATCAGCACCAACCGAATTTCGGATCACCCGAGTTCGGTTCATGGACCATCCGAACTTCGGTCCAGCATATCCGAAGTGTGGTCCGAATTGGGTACTCGGCACATCCGAATTTCGGACCAACCATCCGAATTTCGGATCCCAAGATACCCGAATCCTTTAACTTAGAACTTTTTCTTTCAAAAATCAAGGGGAACTCGCCGAGTTCACCAGGGAACTCGCCGAGTTCAGGTGCAGGTCTGCACTTTTTGCCCTTCGGATTTAATGCCCAAAACTACCAACATTCCTTACATTTAATACAAACGGTTTGGAATCATTCCCAAACATATATATACTTTTCTGAACTCATTTTTACATTAAGAACACCATTTCATTCATTTTTAAATCCATGGGAGTTTATAAAACTCCATTTTCGGGTTTTTGAGCTAAAACCCATCAAACTTCATAAAACTTGTATATTATGTTTAAAATGATGATTCTTACTATGTTTCACTATCATACTTCAAGATCTAACGATTTCTCCATAATATTCATAAAAACCCATTTGGGTTTCTCATCTTCTTCAAATGAAGATGGAGAGGAGAAGAAAATAAATGACAAGATTTATAATGAGAGTGGATACCTCTCGGATCTTTCAAAAACGACAAGAGATTCCAGCAAAATCTGATTTTTGGCTTCTTCTTCTCCTTTCTCTTCTCTCTTTTTGGAACTTTTGAAAAGATGAACACACACTAGAGTGTGTGTTCAGGCGTGGGATATAAGCAAGGAAAAGAAAACAATTTCTTTTTCCTTTTTCTTTTTAATCTCTTACTTTACAACATTTACTACTTAGTCCCTAGAATTAAATGCATTTCTTTTAAAGTCCCCACTACACATTTTCAACATATATGTATAATAGTTTCAACAAAATCATTTATATATACTACAAAATTAATTAATATTCCAATTCTTGTAATTCTTTACAATGAATATTAATTATTGATTATCTTTAGATAATCGGGCCGTTACATTTTATGATACATTTTAAAATTATTGATTATATATTTTATTAGTTTAATTTGTTGATTAACTTTCTTAAGGGTATTTGAGGAATTATATATTTTCATACATAGTTCCTTAAAATATTAAAAACATTTTCTACAATGTGTAACTATATTACAAATTTCTTATTTTATGTGTTAATTTAAATATATATTAATTAAAAACAATATATTTAATTATAAAATTCTGAATTATCTATTTTGTTTGGTTTAATTTGTTGATATACTTATTTTAAAAGTCTACTTGAGGAATCATAATTTTCATAAGAGTTTTTAAAAGTTAAAAAAATGTTTCTTAAAATTTAGGTACAACATGTAAGTATAATAATGTAACATCCTCAAAATTGATATAATAATTAAATTACTAATTATACACCCAACTAATGAATTGAGTGATTTATTATGTTAATCAATATGTAAAAGATTGAAATATTTAGCATTTAAAAGAATATATGTAAATGTTGAAATACAAACCTATAAATCGGTAAACAGGACTTATATACATATTTGGGTCCGGTTAACTCATACATTGTTATAATATTCTCATCATAAAGGTACCAATTATAATTAACTAAAAGTCAAATGAATCGTAATTAATAATTCAATCATGCCTTGAATTAAAATCTTAGCCATATGTTTTATTTCCTTGTAATATATGCTTCATGCTTTGAACTTTAATACCCCATACCTTTATGTATAAGCCTTGAAGCTTAAGGTGCAAGTCCACTATGCATAGGAAAGATTAAAAATGTATACATTAATGAAGTGGGGTAAAATATGTGGTTTTGCAAGACTTTAGGGGGGCTGAATAAAAAATTATGACCAATTGAGGACCAAGAAAAGCCCCAATCGGTGCCCTCTTTTCCTCATTTCCTCTCTATCAAAATTCTGCACTTATACATCTTTGAAGAACATAGTAAGGGCTAGAACTTCTTCTGCAAATCTGGCCAAGGGCTTGCTAGGAGATTGAAGGTATTGTGCAAATTGACTCACAAACTTAAGGTATGAATACTCTTCTTCTTCCTTTTTTCTAGACTAGCAAGTACTAAAGAAAAAGGATGATGAATTGAAGAGTTGATGAACTAAAGAGCCTTGATACTAAATAGATAAATTATGATAGAATTCTGGAATTTTAAAACTCCATGGAAATAGAAATTCAAAGAAATGAAGTTTGATATAAATATTGAATTTGTTGAGTTTTGGAATGATTCAATCATATGTATATGTTAAAATAAGTTAGTATATGTTTATATATATCTAATATATCATATAAAGAGCCCTTGAGATGTTTTTGAAGGTTAAAAATGGGTTTGGAACGAAGTTATCACGAGCAGAGGCTGAAAAATCGTCATTCTGCAGTGCAGGGCTGAGGAACTCGTCGAGTTCTCCTATGAACTCGCCGAGTTTAACACCAGATGGGCCACTTTTTACAAAATAGAACTTGTAGCCCTATGTGTCCTCTTCGTCTGGGCTTTTGAATCACCTAAATCCGAGTTCGTATGAAAAAGTTATAGTCAAAATACGAAAGTAGTACGAGTCGAATCCGGTTCACCCGAAATACTTATTTTAAGCCCTATAATGATACTATAAAATGATGAGATCATTTTATATCTTATGACATTTAAATTAACGTTTAACATCGACCAAAAGTCTATAAAACTCAATAACTCGTATCAGTGTCGATAAATTCGGACACTTAAACTGAAACCGAAAACGTTTAAACACTTAAATGCTCCAAATAATTTCCAAACCTTATGATACACTATTATAAGCTAATGAATATCATTATTTGATAGGTTTGGAGCTAAAAGAATTGCCGGTTATCGGTTCGGGGCATTGAATGGATTAGAGGCGGTTTTGAGCCTTAAAGGCTATTATAGCCTATTGTACTGTGAGTTCTAGCATTGATGTGTGTGTTGCATACATAATTACATGTTTACTTTTATTTATGACATTGTGCATATCTATTTGGCATCATCCTCTTATATGATGCATTGCACTAGTTTTATTATACTGTCCTAGTTGGCAGTTTGTAATCTAATCATGGCCTATGGCCAGCATACCTCATTTGATACCTTTCATTACATATATTGACCTTAATGTGCTTGAATATCGTTCATTTCATGTTTCACATGATTACACTTGATTACCCATTGTGAGCTATGCTCATTAATCATTGGCCTCACTGGATATCCAGATTATCATTATTATTATTAGCGCCTTACTTTGTGTTTGTGCGTATAAATTCCTACACCACATGAGCTCGTGGGTAGGTGGCCGGACATGGAAGCCGGTTGGAGTTGCGCAGCTGGACATGGATTCACAGCTGTTGGCAACGGCGGGTAGCGAGTCATGCACCGCAACCTATGCAAATTAATGGGCTATGCCTATACCATTTTTATTAAAAGATATTGCACTTGTCATTTCATAACCATTTTATCATTTATACATGTTGTATGTTTTGCACTCCATATCGATCTAGTAACTCACTTAGCAAATTTTATTTGCTAACCCCTCACTTTTATATACCTCAGGTGGATTAGTAAAGGCAAGGTGATTGCTGACCCTGGTCCTAGAGTTTAACGGACCGCAATTGAATTGACATTCGGTAAAAGTTAATATAATATTGTGATATTTTCGGGTAGTAAGTCTACCAACACACTTAGATGTGTATATATAGACACCTAATGTCTTTGATGGATGATAGTTGTTGTAACTATTCAGAATTATCTTGTAAATTACTTTACATTCCAAATCATGGTTTATAACTAAACAGGGATATTGACCTCGTGCGAACGGGTCATGCCCGATTTTCTTTAAAAATTATGTTAATTATAATTAATTTACTGCAACCCCATTTTTATTATATTAAGTTGAGACGGGTGTTTCAAATAAAAATTTTAATACATTAATTAAATATATGTTATTGTCAGGATCTAAAATATGAATAACCAAGATTAACTGATTTGAAATTTATCAGAGTATAAATCAATAATCTTGCTTTGAATCAAAGTTTAATTAAGAAGTTTGCGGAATAACACTTAATTATTTTAACAAAAATTTTCAGAACCAATGAAGCATAAAACATAAGAAGTAATCAAGACTGTTTGTATTGCTGAATTCAATGATTACAATCACCTCTAATCTGTTTTGATTAGACGAAGAACACAGACTGTTCTTAGGGTTTTACAACCTTAGAGGCTTAAGAAAACTTAAACAATAAAGCAATTACAGACTCAAAAATACGCAGAAAACTTCTATATATTTCTATATAATAGAATGACCTATTCTCTGTATTTATATTGCTTTTTGGACTTGTTTCCTTGAAGAACTATGACTTCTCTGATAGTAGATATGCTGGAATCTTCGTGTAGATATCTTTCCTGAAAATCAGCACTTTCTGTTTATGAAACTGTTGAGCAGCTTGAATCTCTTGACAGCATGAACTGAGCAGCTTGAGTTGTTTTACTCTGGCAGCTTGAACTTTTACACAGGCAGCTCGAGTTTCTTCAACTAGCAGCATGAACTTTGTATGTACATGGAAAATCTACTAACAGTCTGAGAAGTCTAACTAACAGTTTGAATGTACTTAAACTATTTCCCAACAATCTCCCCCTAACTTAAATTCTTTACACAAGACTTTAAGTTCTATACAAAAATGGAAATGAATAGGTAGACTGTTATTTACAAACCAAGGCTTTCAAAAACTTACAACTGTGCAAGTTTCTGATCTACAGCCTTCAAAAATTCTTTCTTCATCTCATCTCTATCACAAGATACCCTAACAGATTTTATCTGAAGTAGCATATCTTTTGGTAAATCATAAAATTCGAGATTGAAGAATATACCAGGTCCATCTGAAAATTTGATTCTGTATGTCCTTGACTTGACAAACAGATCAACTTGCTTGACCTTCTTCCCCTTCTTCACAGCATCCTCTATTTCTTTCCTTGCAGATTCAGGGTCAACAATTGATTTTAGATCTTTAATTACTTGCTTCACTTGTGGTAGAGCAGATCTAACTTGTGATTCAGACCCAATGTTGTGCATTCTGATAAGCTCATCTCTGGTCAACTTCTGAACCATCTGCCAAAATGTATCATATTCTTCTTCTGGTCCAGACTCCCTTCTTACCACAAACTTAACTCTCAAGTTACGGTCATCCAGGGACTTAGCAAACCAGTAATTGATTTGAGACTTTGTAAAATCATGCTGATCAATCAACTTCTCTATCTCCATGGCTTTTTGCAGTTGTTGATCAAACAGCACTCTTTTAACTTGATATAGCTTTGCTTGTGAGGATGGATCAGATGTAGGAATAGATGCAACAGCTTGTTCAGTAGGAACAGGAGCACTGGTAGCAGCTTTAGTTTGGACTGATTGAGTTGATGGTTGGAATTCTTGGGATGGTTGAGCTTCTGGAGAGACTTTTGTTCTCTTTCTTTTGTCCATCTCCTTGTCATGAATCTCCTGCAGCCTTTCAGTAGACATGGACTGAGCCATTTTCTTTGGAATACCTGCTGCAAAGGCAAAATTGATAAGAAATCTTCTATGCTCAGCCTTGGAGTGCCCTGTTGGCATCTTTCTCTTCTTTTCACCTTGTTTGCCCACAAACCCCTTTAGGTAATCACCTAATGTCTCATCATCATCTATTGGGGGCTGGGCTTGCTGATCTAATTCTTTGTCCTGTTCTTCTGCTAACCTTTTGGCAACTTCAGCATCAAAGGCAATCTGGGCTTCTTTGGAGGAGAATTTGTGCTTTGGAGACTCAATGAGAATGCCCTTGCCCTTGTCTTTTACAGAAGAGGATGTTGCTTGGACTGTACTTGATGGAGCTTGAATGCCTTCCCTGATCACAACTCCAGTGACTTTTGAAGGAGCAGCTTGAGTTTCTAGGCTAACAGCTTGAGAAGCTGTTGGGACTGCTAGCCTAGAAACTAGGATTGTTGGTGCTACTTGGACTGTTGTTGGTGTTGGAGCTGCTTGGACTGATTTAGGAACCTCCTGATTCTCCCCCTTTTTGGAAGCATTGGTTTGGTCAGAAGGACCAACAACCTTTGCCCCTTGGGTTTGAATCAAACGCTCTAATTGAATGAGCTTATTTCCACAAAGGGTAAACCCTTTATGAAGATAATCCATCCTCTGATTTTGAGCCATTTCTGATTGCTTTAGGGCCATTATTTGTGCACCCTGTGCAGCAATGATGGACATTTGGTATTCCAACATAGCTACAACAGGTTTCAGCTTGGGATCCGTCAAAAGCATGAGTTGCAGACTAGTCTCAAGATCAGAAAACACCTGTGGTGCTTGGGATCTATCACTGACATTAATACCAGAAGTAGAAACCTCTGGGCCCCTCTGTTCTTGGTTCTGGGGACTTCCAGCTTGTGTTTGCACACTTGTTGTTGCCATGGGCGTGGTCTTAGCTATGTTGGCACTTTCCTGTGCCTCTTGTGCAGAGACATCAGTAGTCCCAGCCACAGAACCCATATGAACCATCTCTGAAGAGATGTTCACCTCCTGAGTGAGGATGGGAGTTTCCTCTAGTGGTTCCCTTTGGATATGCTGTGCATGAGTATCCTCCTGCACAGGGATATATGGCTCTTGCTGATGGGAGGAGGAGGAAGGAGCTCCTGGTCCCCTTTTTCTTTTGTATGTGTTTCTGAGTGGGCATGTTGGCTGTACAAAAGGATCAGAGGGAATATTTGTATCATGAGGAGTGGGTTGGGGTCTTGGGGTTGTAGCAGTAATGTTAGGCTGAGCCTGCTCAAGACCCTCTCCTCTGTTTCCTGAAATGATGTTCATCATTGCAGAGGGCAATGGAGCATCTACACTTACAAAATTGGCACTTGGCTTTATCAGCCTTTTGATTGAAGACAATGAGTGCCTATGGGAAACATGTATCCGTTTATGTAAATGTGGAGTTGTGCAGGTGTGTGCAATTATTTCTGCCAAAAACCTAAGATACATCAAAAATTTCCCATTCTTTAGGGAATGATGCCTTAACATCCCTTGAAAAATCATGTTTGAAAAATTGAACTGTTGGCCAGTAGAAAAGCACACTAAGGCAGTGGCAATATTTGAAGAAAACTCAGACCAACCAGTTCTTTTGGGGCTTAAACATTGCTGAATAATGTGCACAAGGTATTTCCATTTAGGAGAAAAATGTGCCTTAAGAAAAGTAAAAGAATCAGCAGGACCCCTATAACCAATGTTTTGAAGACCAAAATGTAAAGCTTGAAGGGATAGGTCTGTTATACCTGAGGCATCTTGAAGATGCAAATGGTGCCGAATGGATTCCTCAGTGATGGTGATGGGAGTGCCATCAATTTTGGATAGAAGGGTAGGCACTCCATTGATGGTTTTAACAGATGCATGGTTCCAAAACTGTTCTATATGGGAGATGTATATAGTGGGGTTTATAGTTAGGGCATAATGAATATGGGAGTGCCTGAGGAAATCCATCATTGTATGGAACGGTTGGAGTTCAACATGTTTCAGAGTGTATGGGAGACAGTTGTGTTCTTTTACGAACTCCATGGATGAACAAACGATGGTTTTAGGGTTTGAAAGAAGAATGTGTGATTCGTTCAGAGAGAAAGTAGAAGGCCGTGGAAGAAAAATATGTAACTGGTAGTTACAACTGAACGAAACTGGGACCTTTAAAGGTTTCGAAAAGGTTGGGTCCCGTGCACACATTTGAAAAATTACCCAAATACCCTGCACACTTTGACAGATCAAGTGAAAATAACTAGCAGTCCGAGAAAATGAACTAGCAGCATGAGAAAATACTCATGCTGTTAGTGTAAAGTTGTGCAACTTTTCAATGGAACAGTGTCTCCCCCATAAATTAGCATACTGAGTCGATAATAATGAAAACCAATTAATCCATGTTTACCATACCAATATTTGATATTAGGAAAGTGAACCTTCCCACATCAAAAGGTTTTGTAAATAGATCAGCTAGCTGATCATCTGTATGTATTTTGGTAACTTGGATTAACTTCTTTTCATTACAATCTCTGATGAAGTGAAATCTGATTTCTATATGCTTGGTTTTTGGGAATTTCACTGGATTTTGCACAATGCTAATTGCACTTGAATTGTCAATATAAATAGGAGTGGATAAGAAATTCATACCATAGTCTCTTAGCTGATTTTGAATCCACATTACCTGGGAGCAGCAGCTTGCAGCTGCTACGTATTCTGCTTCAGTGGATGATGTGGAGACAGTTGTTTGCTTTTTGCATTGCCAAGAGACCAGTCTTGCTCCTAAGTATTGACATCCACCAGTTGTGGATTTTCTGTCAATGTTGCATCCACCATAGTCACTGTCAGAATAAGCAGTTAGTTCAAAAGGAGAGTCTTTAGGATACCATAGACCTAAATGTGGTTGGCCTTTAAGATATCTAAAGATTCTCTTAACAGCAACCAAGTGAGAATCCTTTGGAGAGCATTGAAACCTAGCACACACACAGACAGCAAACATAATATCAGGTCTTGAAGATGTTAGATACATGAGAGATCCTATAAGGGATCTGTATAGATGAATATCCACATCTATGCCATCTTTGTCTGTATGGAGCTGTTTATGAGGATCCATTGGAGTGCTTGCAACCTTTGTGTCTTGATAGCCAAACTTTTCCAATATGTCTTTGACATACTTTGATTGACTTATGAATAGACCAGTAGGCTTCTGTTTAACCTGCAGCCCTAGAAAGAATGTGAGTTCCCCCATTGAACTCATTTGAAACTTTTTGTGCATTAGGGCCTCAAAATCTTTGCACAACCTATCATTAGTTGAGCCAAAGATGATGTCATCAACATAGATTTGGACAAGAAGAATCTCAGCTTTGATGGATTTAGTGAAAAGTGTTTTGTCCAGAGTGCCTCTCTTGAATCCATTCTGTAGAAGATATGATGACAGTGTGTCATACCATGCTCTGGGGGCTTGGTGAAGACCATAGAGAGCTTTGTCTAGCTTGTACACCCTGTCTGGATACTTGTAGTCTTCAAAACCAGGAGGTTGACACACATACACTTCCTCTTCAATTGTCCCATACAAGAAAGCAGACTTAACATCCATTTGATACACTTTAAAGCCTTTGAAACTTGCATATGCTAGAAATAGTCTGATGGCTTCAATTCTTGCTACTGGAGCAAAGACATCATCATAATCTATTCCTTCTTCTTGAGTGTACCCTTGTGCTACTAGTCTTGCTTTGTTCTTGATGACTATCCCTCTCTCATCCTTCTTGTTTCTGAACACCCATCTTGTACCTATTGCTCTCTTACCTTTAGGAAGATCCACCAGAGTCCATACATTCTGAATTTTGAACTGTAAAAGCTCTTCTTGCATAGCTTCAATCCAGGATGAATCTTTTAATGCTTCTGATGCCTTTTTAGGTTCCAATTGAGACATGAAACAGGCATGTTCAAAAGCAGCTAGACTGAATTCAGTAACTGCTTGTTCAGCAGCAGCAGTCTCATTGTGAACCATCTTCCTTGTTTGAACAGGAGTGCTTGGATCACCCAGTATTTGATTGAGAGGGTGATACTTGTGAACTCTTAGTGTGGGCTCTCTCTCTGTTTGAAAGGAAGTTCCAAGGTTTGTATCATCTCCATCAGAACCAGTGAGTGGTTCAGTTTCTGAAACAGCTTGACTTGAATCTGGGACTGTTTCCTGTTGTGTTGGAGCTGTTCTTTCAGAACTTTGGAGTGGCACTTCAGTGTCTGGATTTGTATCATTCAGGACCCCTGGAGGATCACAAGACAGAAGTGGTAGAGTGGTGAAATCATCCCAACTTGTTGAATCTGCAGCAGTCTGAGACTTTGTGCCAACAACATGAGAAATTGTATTGGCAGCATGAGAATTCATGTTAGCAGCTTCAACCCTGTATGCATCAGCTCCTGCAGTATACTCAACAAAGCTCAGAGAATTTGTTAGTGAATCTAAATCAAACAACCAATCAGGACCAGTGTCTTTGATATTAACAGTATTTTCATTAAATTCAACATTGGCACTTTCTTCAATTGTTTTAGACACACTGTTGTATACTCTATAGGCTTTGCTTTGAATTGAGTATCCTACAAAGAATCCTTCTTCAGCCTTACTCTCAAACTTCCCTAAGTGAGTCTTAGTGTGAAGGATAGTACATGGGCATCCAAAGGGCTTGAAGAAATCTATTAGGGGACTTCTGTTATGGAATAACTCATAGGGAGTTTTTCCTTGAGATTGGACAACTTGAACCCTATTTAGAACATAACAGGCTGTATTAACAGCTTCTGCCCAGAAAGTCATTGGCAGATTTGAATCAGCTAGCATTGTTCTAGCAGCCTCAATTAATGTTCTATTCTTTCTTTCAGCTACACCATTTTGCTGTGGTGTTCTTGGTGCACTATATTGTCTAGCAATGCCTTTGGACTCACAGAAACTGTTTAGAATTTGATTTTTAAATTCAGTTCCATTGTCTGATCTTATCACCTTAACTTTGGAATTGGATTGGTTTTCTATCTTAAGGATAAAAGACTTAACTAGCTCAGCAGTTTCATCTTTGGACCTAAGAAAGTAAACCCAAGTAAATCTGGTGAAATCATCAACAATGACTAAACAGTATGCCCTTTTATTCAAACTCAAAACAGATGTTGGACCAAATAGATCCATATGTAACAACTGAAGAACAGATGAGATTGAATTTACTTCTTTGGCCTTATGAGAAGTTTTGTGTTGCTTACCTTTAAGACATGCTACACAATGATCATCACAAATGAACTCCTTTTGTGGTAATCCTCTTACCAGATTCTTTTTAACTAAATCATTCATGGACTTGAAGTTCATGTGACACATCCTTCTATGCCAAAGAGCAGACTCATTTGATGATGCTTTGGATATTAAAAACCTTAAAGTATTTGATTTAGTCAAGAGAGCTGTGTCCAGGCAGTAAACATTGTCCTTTCTTGGTGTTCTAAGTAAAACAAGATTGTCAGAAATTTTGAAATCCTTTGAAAGAACAATGCACTCAGAATCTGTGAACAGAACAATGTTTTGTTTGTCACAGATTTGAGAGACACTCAATAAATTGTACTTAAGCTGTTCAACATACAGAACATCATGGAATGTCATGTTGCATGCATTAACAGTACCTTTACCTGTAACCTTACCTCTCTTTGAGTTGCCTCCAAATGCAACAAAACCTCCATCAAAACCTTTGAAATTTGACAAGCATTCAGAATTGCCTGTCATGTGCCTAGAGCATCCACTGTCCAGATGCCATCTTGTTATATGAGGAGACCCGTGGTTGCCCTGCACAAATAACAGCTTAGTTAGTAGTGGAGTAAACCCAAACCAAATTGGTTTTGGGTTGGCCTTGTACATTGACATAACTAAAAACTGTTTTTGACTTCTTATATTTGGTGAGATCTACTGATGGAGTCTTTGGAGAGTATTTAGTGATAATATGAGGTATCCAATTATTTTGATCATCTTTTCTTCTGACAGTCTCAGATGATTCACTAGCAGCTCCAGTTTGATGCCCAGCAGCTGGAGCTGTGTTTGTAGTGCTAACAGTTTCTGTTTTTGCACTAACAGCATTAGATTTTGACTTAGCAGTCTGATCTTTTGCATTAGCAGTTTGAGCAACAGATTTGTCCTTGACACACCATATTTGTTTAAAACTTGATTTAGGCTTTGCCAAAACTTGTTTTTGATGTGTGGACTGTTTTTTATTAACTTTTGAGAATCTGTGATCAACTGTTCTCTTTGGAGCTGCTGTGGAAGGTTTCACTTTTGAGTGCTTTGCCTGTTTAGGATTTGATTTTGTGTGATGCACAGTCTGTTTTGCAACAGCTGGTTTGTAAAAACAATCCTTGGCTAAGTGATTCTTCCTTCCACAGTGAAAGCATCTTTTGACAGTTTGAATTGGAACACCAGACTTTTCTGTCAATTTCTGGTTCTTGTTTCTCTGGTTTCCTCTTACCTGCTGTTGTTTAGGAAACTTTTGAACACCATGCTTTTGGCATATGCAGATAGAAACAGTTTTACCTCTTTTAGTTCCTTTTGATGAAGATGCAGTGTTACAGTTAGAATGTACAGAAACTTGTGGAGTAGCATTGCATACACTCATCTTCTCTTTTCCTTTCTTACTGGGAACTTGGACTTCTATGGGTGCACTCTTTGTGTCACAGTCTCTATTTTGACTCTTATCTTCTTTTAATTCAGGACTGTTATCAAGGATAGGATCTACAATAGTCATAGACTCATCTAGTGGTTCATTGACAAGTCTATCAGCAACTTCACTCATTGGATGAATGTACTTGTTATTATATGGAGGTGGAGTAGCTCTGTATCCTATTCCTTCTTTGGGATTGACCTGAGATTTGACTCTATCTTTGAATTGAACTTCCATTAGGTGTTCTAGCTTTTGATTTGCTAACTTGAAGTTACCTAGATCTATGTTAACAGATTCCAGTTTCTCATTAGCCTCTAACACCTTCTGTTCAGTTTCTTCTACCTTTTTATTCAGAGATTCTATTTTCTTATTGAGTTCCTTTTTCTCCCATTCATGATAGTTTCTATCATACCCCATTTGAATCTCATTATCCTTATAATCATTGATCTGTTTTTCCAGATCTTCTATGGCTTGCATATATTCATATCTCCTTTCTTCCATCTTAGCTAGAGTTTTGCACATGCTCTCATTATGATCTCTGTACTTTTTAACCATATTTTTGCATGATTGAGAGCAGAGTTTAGAATTTACCTCAGATGGTAGTTCAGTGGAGGAGACATTTGATGTTTCTGCCATAAGTGCTTGATTTTGGAATTCTTCCTCTGTCTGATCACTCCAGTCAAACACATTGTCTTCTTGAGAGACAAGTGCTGTTGATGAGGAAACTTGGATGGGTTGTGTGAATTCATATTTAATGCAATTCAATCAATCTAAACATAAACATATGAACAATTAACACAAACACATAAAACCGAATGCTTTAATTGAGTAGAAAGATATTACATTGAGTTCTTGACTTTCTTGCAAAGTACTTCTCTTCTCTCTAATCAGTTCTTCGAATCTGTCCACTCTCTCTATTCTATCTGATCCATTTATTCTATTATTCCACTTCCTATTTATACTCAAATATAACAATTGAATATTTACAAAACACACCCTAGAACTAATACAATATATTGTTTTCAACTCTATATATAATTGTATCCAACAATCTCCCCCTTAGAGATGAAAACAATTTTCAATTAAAGTCTTGTTCAGGTTAACTCTTTTCTTGAGTCTTTTTCTTTTCTTTGATCTCTTCTGAGTCTTCAAATCTCTGTCTCTTTTCTCTTCAATCTGTGAATCTTCAGATAAAATATTCTTTATTTGTTTCTCTCTGATCTTCACATCTCTTCTTCTTTGATCTACTCTTTTCTTGTAAGCACACTCCCCCTTGAATCTTGAATATCTTTTATCTTGATAAGTTGTTGCAATTGTCTTCAGTTGTCTTCAATCTACTCAACCGTTGTTTCTGAAATTCAGCTTTTCTCCCCCTCATGATGATCATAAAAAAAATTATGAACATCATGCAAAAACTTCAGAAACATTAATTCAATGGAATTACAGTAGAAGAAATACAACAACAATTACAACTCAGAAATTATTACAAATTGATTTTCTCCCCCTTAAACTGATATCCTCTCCCCCTATACAAAACAAATTTATCTCACTCCCCTTCAAAATGATACTTTTGATTTACAGAACAAAACAAAGCTATTCAATTTTGTGGAAAATGAAACACATTCATTAGTGAAATAACGAGTCCAGGTCCACATAGGATTCCTGTTTGCACAATAGACAATATCTATGTGACCTACTTTCAGCGCTGGCGTGATATTAACACTGGTAGGATTTCCAAATAGTCATCGTGAAATCCTTTATCATGAAAGAATCACTCATATTTGTTCCGGCTTAGTCACTTTGGACTAGCAGTTTATAGTCACGCAGACTGATAGACTCGATGTGTCCTAAAAGTGTATATAGTCAGCTCTAGACACAATGTGCATCAAATGAAGTGGGAGACCGGAGCAAATGTCTTCCTTGTTTCAATATCAATAATATCCGAATGACATATCGATAGAAATGTGCTATATCTCCGTGATTATTGAAACAGAAATCTTTTGAGAGATAACTGAGTAGTTGGTGGGGTTAAGTGCATGCGTCACTGGGTCCATGACGTCTTTTTCAATATCAAGTCACCTAGGGCTTGATAGATTATGTGGATTACCCAGCAGACACAGTGTAGGATAGGATTATCTTTTCTTCAAATCCTTTCTCAACTCTCAGCTCTCAGCATTTTTCAACTAAGCTCCCTCCGGCTCACTTTTAAGAAATGAATTCAGTCAGCTTTATAGCAAAAGCATGACCTGATGCACCACCATCTCCTTTCAATATCAATATCCCTCTCATTTACATTTTATCTCTGCTCGACCCTGTCAGTATCCCGTGATAACTGACACTTCTCAACTAATAAACCTAAAGAACCCTCACCCACACAAACTATAGATGGTTTGCTCCTTGGGTAGGTCTTCCGGTTCTGGTTAGACCATAGAAGCGAAATTTATGCCTATCACTCAGATTGGTGCATAATCGGAGTCAGCAGAAAGATTTTCAGCTTTGAAGCTCAAGAGATATCAGAGAGATTATTTTCAAATAATATGGGAGATATCATAATGAAATAGAAAATCTGATATATGATATGAAAAGAACCAGACTTTCTTGAAAGAATTAGCATTTGGGAGATAACGGGAGAATCCAGTATAAATTGGAAGAGTTATAACAAAGAGAATATCAGAAGAAATGAGATTATGAAAATCAAAGAGATTAGATCAATTAATCTCAATGATAGATTCAGAGATTCATAAAAATATTTCTTTTCAGCTCAAAAACTCTTTTTATGTGTGTGTCAAATATTTTCGTGAAAAATCACACATAGTTTTGAAAAATGTCATCGTCAAAGTGCATCTGAAACTCCCCCTGGAAATAAGCAGACACGGTTAGTCAACTCATAGAAATGAAACAAAGAGCAAAAAATTATAAAAATAAAACTCCCTATTTGTCAATTCAGCATCTGAGTTGAATGCAGGGGCAGGAATTCCAGAAAGATTCGTCTTTCAGAATCGGGTTCTAATCTGAAGTGATTAGAAGCCATTTGTCGCATAAGCTTGGGTTTCAGTCTGAAGTAACTGAAAACCATTGTCTCTGGTTCATTGAAGTCCGGGTTCTAGTCTGAATTTAACTAGAAACCAATTTGATTTGAAACACGGGTCTTGATCTGATGTAATCAAGAGCCTATTGAAATGAAGAACGGGTCCTTATCGGAAATGATAAGAAACCTATAACCTGCAAAATTTAAGATGTCTTTGGTATCCAAACAGATTTGGATCCAGACTTGTTAGCGCTCTTGGGTACCCATTTCAAAACAGGTTTTGGTACCCACTTGTACTTGGGTTTAGGTACCCATTGCAAGTTATAACTATCAGCTTCTCTTTCAAAAGCAGAAAACAAATTTCTTTGAGTATGAGAAAATTGAATATCTGAATTTCTAAAGAAACTTGAATTTGAATGATCAGACTTTTGCGAACTCTTCTTTTTGAAAAACTGTCCGGTTCTTGCCTGTTTCTGATAATACTTGGTATTTTTCTGTGAAAATGTTTTCTGATTAGAATGACCAGTATTTTCAGAAACTTTAAGAAAATTTGACTTCGAAGATTCACCGGTGTAAATCTTGACCGGAAGTTGTTCAACAATTTTATCTTTGCCGCTGTGTATCTTTAACAGATACTTAAGTTTAAGATCTGAAGAAGAATCAAACTTAGCAGAGTTAGTTAGATTCACTTCACTTTCAGAAGACAAACCAGAGTGATTAACATTGGATTTTAAACACACTGAAGAAGGGGTCTTAACCTTTGACTCAGTTGATGAAGTAAATACATGTAATTGTTTTGTAAGATGAAGTATCTGATCTTCCAAACTTTTGATAATGACTAAATTTGAATTTCTGTCATGATCAAATGATTGGTAATCAGATTTAAAAGATTGTTCTTTGATTAAGAACATTTGTCTTTCATCTTCAAACAATTCAGATTTTGATTTAAAATCTTGTTCTTTAAGTAAGAACTCATGTCTTTCCTTCTCAATCAAATCTTTAGTTAAAGACAACTCTTGTTGAAGAGCAAAAATTTCTTCATTTTTGTTTAAAATACAATTCTGATCAGTTGGTTTTGTCTTACAAAGTGTATCTTCAAGATCCTGAACTTTCTTGTAAAGATCAGATCTTTCAGGCAAAAGATATTTCAGTTGAGTTGCATTCTGAAAATTTTCTTGTTTCAGCTCATCAAGTTCTTTAAGTAATTCAGATATTTTCAATTGATGAGCACAACTCTCAGAATTTTGTTTTTCTTTTAAGTTTTGAATTTCTTCATTCAGTATTTGTACGTCACGTAACGCCAAATGTTTATCAGTATTTAACTGAACGAGAATGTCATAATTGTTCTTACGAATCTTTTCAGATTCAGTAAGTTTGACAATCAGCTCAGACTTTGAAAATTTTTCATATTCCATTATGAATTGCAGAAAAATTGAATCTTCCAAGATCTTTTATGGAGAAACTGAGTGAATTCTGATAGCCCTTTGAAAAGATTTTTCAGTGAATGTTAACTAGTGAAACTCGAAGGATATTGGATGAAACTTGAATGATATTGGATGAAACTCGAATGATATTGGATGAAACTCGAATGGTTAATGATCAAACTCGATTGAGTTACAAATGAACCATGAATGAGTAAACTCAAACAAATAATAGTCAAAACTCGAAACATATACATGCAAACTCGAATTATATTCTATTTAAACTCGAATCACATGCCTGCAAACTCGAATGCAAACTCGAATTATTTTGTTTTCAAACTCGAATCACATGCATGCAAACTCTAATGCAAACTCGAATTATTTTGTTTTCAAACTCGAATCACATGCATGCAAACTCTAATGCAAACTCGAATTATTTTGTTTTCAAACTCGAATCACATGCATGCAAACTCGAAATATATGGTGTGCAAACTCGAATTATATGGTGTACAAACTCGAATTATATGGTGTGCAAACTCAAATCATCAAGCTTGATACAACTCGATTAATACTTCCTGCAAACTCGATTAAAACTTGATAGAAACTCGAGTAATTAAGTTCCAAACTCGAATGATGAAATAACCAAACTTAGTTGATGAAAGATGAAACTCTATTAAAGCTATGATAAATCTCGATTAAACCTACAACAAACTCGATCACTTAAGTGACAAAACTCGATCACCTAAGTGACAAAACTCGATCAACATGTGAGGAAACTCGGTATATGCTTGAGTGTTAGATATGTCCGAGTTTGATCAGTTTCAAATAATTCCAAGTGTAAATCCAATCTTTTCAACAAAAATTCACGAAATGACTCCAAATTTATATCAAAGGTGCGTTTTACACACAGAAACACATTTTGTGAAGTGTTCTTTTCAATTTTCAAATTAAATTCTCGAATTTTGGCAAGAACTTGAAGAACACGACTCTTTTCAAAAATTCAGAAAATTTCAGATTTAAATCTTTGTGTTTGGAATTGAAATCTAAGACCTAATTCAATAGATTAAACGATTATATACGCACACTCGATCAAAGATTCAATTCCTTTCATCCACCGATTCAAAAACCCCAAGCTATTTTCTAAAATTTCAACATATGCGACGAAGCAGTGAAGTTCTATAGAAAAATTAATTTTCAGATTCAAATTCACTCAGATTTTTCCATATTAGGCTCTGATACCAATTGTGAATTCATATTTAATGCAATTCAATCAATCTAAACATAAACATATGAACAATTAACACAAACACATAAAACCGAATGCTTTAATTGAGTAGAAAGATATTACATTGAGTTCTTGACTTTCTTGCAAAGTACTTCTCTTCTCTCTAATCAGTTCTTCGAATCTGTCCACTCTCTCTATTCTATCTGATCCATTTATTCTATTATTCCACTTCCTATTTATACTCAAATATAACAATTGAATATTTACAAAACACACCCTAGAACTAATACAATATATTGTTTTCAACTCTATATATAATTGTATCCAACAGGTTGTGAAGTCCTTGATGGCTGTTGACCTTGAGATCTACATTCTCTGGCAAAGTGACCAAGCTTATGGCATTTATAGCATTCCACTTTTGATTTATCAAAAGATGGTTTGCCTTCTGTTTTGGCTTGAAAGTTGGTCCTACCAGTTCTTTTCAGAAATCTTTTGGCTCTCATGGTCAGCATTGCATGTTGCCACTTTAAATCCATCTCTTCAAGATCATCTGGATGAATTTGTTCCAAGTCTTCAACATTTAGAGCAAATAATCCATCATTGGCAACAAAAGCTTCATAATGAGTTTCAGCAGAATTGCCATCACCACCTGAAAAAGAATCACAGTTATTAGATTTTTCAGAGGACAGAAGAGCAGTGTTGTGATTATAAGAAAAGGATTTCTTTTTAGCATCAATCTCAGTCTCAAACACTCTTAAACTGTTATACAGATCATCCAATTCTATCTCATCAAGTGTGTCTTTTGTTCTCCACTGTGCAGCATAGACTGTCCATTCTTCTCCAAGAGATCTGAGAAACTTTCTGTTGACTTCATCTTGATCCAGATTGACCTTTGCACTTTCCAGTTCACTTATCAGTTTGTTGAACCTGTCAAAGATTTGAGTGAGGTTTTCATTCTTGCCACCAGAAAAGTTTTCATACTGCTGTTTCAAGAGGTCTTTTTGATTTCTTTTGGTACTTGCATTACCAGCAAACCTCTTCTCTAAGGCATTCCAAAGAGAGTGAGCAGTGTAAAACTTTTTGAACTGATGTTGATAAGCATTAGGAATGGCTATTTGTAATAGTGTGAGTGCTTTCACTTCATTCATTCTAGCCTTCCTTTCAAGTTCAGTTTTTGGAGGAGTTTTGACTGGTTTTCCCTCAGCATCAAGTTCTGGATCAACTACAGGAGGAAATTCAACAGCTTCCCATATGGCATAATCAATGAATTGAATATGCTGTTGAATCCTGAGTTTCCACATCTCAAACTCAGTGGGCTTGAGCATAGGCACTTTGAGTCCTTGCCCAGATCCACTGCTGCTATTTTCAAATTCCATTGTAAAAGATTAAAAATTTGAAAGAAAGTTTTCGACTTTGAAAAACAAAGAACAACCTGTGGCTCTGATACCACTTGTCAGGATCTAAAATATGAATAACCAAGATTAACTGATTTGAAATTTATCAGACTATAAATCAATAATCTTGCTTTGAATTAAAGTTTAATTAAGAAGTTTGCGGAATAACACTTAATTATTTTAACAAAAACTTTCAGAACCAATGAAGCATAAAACATAAGAAGTAATCAAGACTGTTTGTATTGCTGAATTCAATGATTACAATCACCTCTAATCTGTTTTGATTAGACGAAGAACACAGACTGTTCTTAGGGTTTTACAACCTTAGAGGCTTAAGAAAACCTAAACAATAAAGCAATTACAGACTCAAAAATACGCAGAAAACTTCTATAAACTTCTATACAATATTCTGTCTATTTATATTGCTTTTTGGACTTGTTTCCTTGAAGAACTATGACTTCTCTGATAGTAGATATGCTGGAATCTTCGTGTAGATATCTTTCCTGAAAATCAACACTTTCTATTTATGAAACTGTTGAGCAGCTTGAATGTCTTGACAGCATGAACTGAGCAACTTGAGTTGTTTTGCTCTGGCAGCTTGAACTTTTACACTGGCAGCTCGAGTTTCTTCAACTAGCAGCATGAACTTTGTATTTACATGAAAAATCTACTAACAGTCTGAGAAGTCTAACTAACAGTTTGAATGTACTTAAACTATTTCCCAACAGTTATTACATGAGATTTATGCTATACAACTTAACTTATAAAACTAAATTAAAAATAAACTAATTTATTTTTATTCTAAATATATAATAATTGTATTTTATTATATAGAATTATCAATATACGACTCAACTTATCAAATTAAATAAATTAAATAACAAAATTATTTATTGTATACAAAAAATGATCATTGTAATATATTACATGAAATTAGTTTTTATAGATATTGAATCATTACCACTATTATTATTTTATAAAGATTAATGTATATGTTAAAAAATTTAAATATACAAAGAATGATCATTCATATATTTTTTTCCAATATAATATATCAAAATAAATATTCTTAGTCTCTTGTCATTTAAAGGAGATTTATGTATTACGGTTTTTGGTAAGATAATTTGGTTATTAAAGATATTTAATTTAAATAAATAGATTAAAATGTAACCCAATATTTTTTTCCCTTTTTGCTAACTTTATTTACGTATAAGATAATAAAAGATTTATCTTACATATTAGTTTAATGAATTGATTATTATATTCTTAGTATCTCATCTTGTCTATGTGGTATTTTGTAAGTAAATAAATAAAAGATGTATATCATATGTAAATAAATGTTAGTTGACACATATTGTCTTTATGATGTTACTAAATTAAATAAATAAATGATTTTCATGACTACTTTTTGGTATTAAACAAATTAAATCAATGACTTAATATTATATATTGCTATCTAATCGATAACCCATGATACTATTAATTACATGAAAAAAGAAATAAGTATTTTGGATCTTAGGTGCAGAAGTGTTGTAAATTACATGATAAAAAAGTCTACACATATTCATATTACACATCGGGTTTGTACTTCTACTCTAAATTAACTTTTTATATTTATTTCCATACAATTCTCGAATGTAATTTTTTTTTTTCACATGTGTCAATTATTTGTTTATACAAAACTGTACTCATAATGATTAGAGTTAACATTTATATATGTAAAAATAAAGACAAAATAATTACAATATTATGAGATAAATAAAATGTATCACGAATGTTGAGTTTGAAGTGTAGTAAAATTACCGTAAATTACAGGGAAAAAATGCATGCACATAACAAATGAATTTATGTTCTTCATAAGTTCATATTCATATTTGCTCGTTGTCGTTTTTTTTTTTCTTACAATGCTCAAACAACAATTGAAGAATCTTCCAATATAATGACCTATTTATATATATAATTTTCTATATGTTTGAGACTCTTTATTTTCCAATGGTTTATTCAATAATAAATGTCAATTGAAGGCTTAATGAATTAAAAAATAAATTGAATTCAATGGTCATGTAAGTTATTTTTTTAAGTTATTTTTTTTTAATTAACTATGACATTAATTTGATGGTGAAAATGTTTAAATGTTACAAAGACTCTATTTTTATATATTAAAATTTTTTTAAAAAAAAGTAATTAATACTCTTATTTATTACATAGGACTCAACTTTTATATATATATATATATATATATATATATATATATATATATTTAGAATATGGTTCGTGTGAGTACCTAAAAAATGCAGAGTACCGTGAGTACCTGTGAACACACGGGTTTCAGATGTGAACTTTGTGAAATGTAGTTTCTACCAATTCAATCAACACAATGCAATTAATAAGAACAATCAATGTAATCAATACTAACCGAATGATTTGATTGATGAACTTGATGATTACACAAATGATGAACTCAATATTCTGCTGCGTACAGTGCTGCCTTCTAAATTGAATGCGTACAAAATATGCTATCTGACTGATCTCTCTAAATCTAGAAAGTCAAAATGACTATTTATACACAATTACAAACTATAAGGAAATTACACATTAAGTCCCTAGACTTTGATATTTCATCAACTAAACATCTTCCAACAATCTCCCCCTTTGATGAAAGTAGCAAAGTCTTCAAGTTGACAATCCCAACTTTTGTTCAAATCTTCGAATACTTTTTCGATCTGACAGCCTCCATTCAATTTTGGAAATAAACTCGACCATGAGTTTTCGATCGTTAACTGATAGAGCTCCTTTCTTTGTCTTCCTCTTCTGATCTGCTGCCAGCTTGCCTTTCAGACCATTCATCACTTTAATCAAAGTTCCATCAGAAAACTTATTCAGTTCAACACTTCTCATAGCTCTCAATCTTTTATTCCTATCTTTATACATGACAGCTGGATGCTTCACCATAATCACTTGAAACTCTTTAAGCTCACCAGCAAACTTAATATCTCTGTGTGGTGCTGTCATGTTTATCTTCCTCATTCCTCTCTCAACTCCAATCTGTAAATCTTGCACTGACATTAATACCAGTTTGGTATGCATGAAATGAAACAATGTCTTCAATGCAAATCTACAATGTTCATTCCTTTTATTCCTGCACAGTTCGTCAAACAGATCTTCAATATCAACCAAGTGCATGTTGAACATGTCAGCTTCAGTGAAAACATATGTATTTCCATCAGATCTGGTAACAGTAAACTTTGGATAAAAAATCTTAACAAATCTTTCTTTTTCAATCAACACCAGATCCACTATTCTGAACTCGCTCTTCACCTTCTCAACCTCTTGAGTCTTATTCCTCAGGAAACTAGCATAGTTAACCAGATTGGGCATATTTGGTTCTAAAACACGGAATAATTTGTGAAAGGAACAAGGAGCTTGCTTTTTACAAAAGATCCGTTTCTCTAAAATGTCTTCAATGTACGGCATCTTGTTTCATTTCCTTATGAACTCAGCAGACCTGTTCTCTGGTAATTCAAGCTTTTTCACCTTTTTCTTACTTATCTCATCTTTATTCAACAAAGTCAACATATCTTGAATTTCTCTCTGCACCACTTGTTGTGCTTGAAATCTTAATCTATGTTGCTTCTTTGATTCATCAGCCAACACAAACTCATTAAAGAATCTGTCCATCACTTCTACTTCATTTAAAACAACTGTCTCTTGAGCAACACTGCTCTCAACAGGAAACTCTTCAAACTCTTCCTTAATTTCTACAACCACCTCAGGCTTTTCAACCGTTGGTGTTGGATCAACATCTTTCATAATTTCTTCAATTAAAACCTCCTCTTCTTCTATCCTTTCTGCTCTAAAATCTTTATCTGTTAATGCAATAATGTCATCATCTTCTGATAGTTCAATATACTCCTCTCTTCCTTCTCCATACTCTTGAACATTCAACTCTTTCTCTTTCTCTTGAACATCCTCCTCTGAATCAATATATTCAATGAACTGATAAATATCAGGCTGAGTGTTCAAAGGAACTGGAACATCTTCATAAAGAATCAATCCCAGCTCTCTCTGTTCACCAGCTGTCTGTTTGGATCCTTCTGCTTCTGTTCCTTGAGCCTCTGGTTCCTTCTCTGGATATGTTATCATTAAAATTCCCGGCGTCGGTTGATCAAGCTTTCTCCTCTTCTCCCCCTCATGAGGAGCATCATCGGAGTCTTCGTCATGCTCATCATGCTTTCTCTTTGACGAGGAAGCTTGAGCCTTGCAGGTCTCTTCCACTGCAGCTACTCGTTCAGACAAATTTCCTAATGCCGTTACCACTGTATTCTCCAGGCTGATCATGCGTTCTCTCATTTCATCAAATTGATCAAAAACAAAATCTTTTAACTCTTCCTTCAACTCTTCTATTGCTTGTTTTGATTCATTTTTCTGAACTGACGCCTCCGCAACATCCTTTCCCTTCAAGAACTTCTGAATGTTGGTCATTTGCGCCATTACCTCTGCCAGTTGATTAGATACATGCATGTTTACTCCAGAAACAACTTCATCTAACGCATTTTTGAAGGTAGATTCAGTTACAAAAGGGGATAAATTCACCACTGGGTCACTCAGACTTCCAGTTGTCACAGCAGTCGAACTTGTATAAAGAACTTCTGCGTGGCCAGTGCTCAGAGTTGTTACTGGCGTTTCTCTGACTGGACTTCCACCCTCTTCAAGTGACGGAGCAACAAATGCTTCCGTTACTAAGGGTGTTCCGGTGGGAACACTAAGTTCAGCCACACTTACTTCAACGAATGAAGTTGACTCAAGTGTCCTAAAGTGTATAGGATCTAGACTTTGTGATTCAGATGAAGGCGTACACACGGGCAGTTGTGCACTTGTTTCAATATCCATCAAGTCCAAGTGACTTTCGGATAGATCATGTGTTTCATCCCGGTGTTCAAATGAAACAATCTCCTGTTGAGAGGAGATTGAGTGGATAGGAGGGTGTGCAGTCGTCAGTGGGATACTGACTTGTTCAATGCTAACTCTCATAGGAGAGCTAACAGCAGATGTAGCTATGTCCCGGCTTTCTGGGCTAAGGAACTCCCTCACACTCTGTTCAGCTATTTGTACGATATCACTCATCAAGCCTCCTCCCTTATGATGATCACCTCCATCATCATCATTATCATCATCATCTTCAGCTCCTTCTCCATCTTCTTCTTGAATATCAGATAAAGTCCTCTCAGAATCTGACTTTTCTGCTTCTACCTCACCACCCCTCACACTTCCTACTCCCTCAGACACAGACTGGGTAACCTGAACTTCAGCCCCTTGCTGAGGTTCCTTAATCCTTAAAGCTCCTGGGCTAAGAGAACCCGGTTCTTGGGTCTCTATAGGAGCATGATCTATTATGTACAATCTCACATTTTCACTTTCTTGATCTGCATACTTCAGCAAATATTCAGGAATTGGCATGATGTTTGCATTTGGAGAGTCTGGCACTTCATGTAGACTCATCATAACATAGTCTGGGCATCGTTGAGAGTTGGCTCGCTTTGGAATATTTTCATTTGCCCTTAAGATCCCTCGAATAAGAATCTGTATAAATCTCTGAAGTGGCACAAATTTCCTTGCTCTATTTGTTGTTTTTGCAAGCACAACCTCCTTTAGATCCTCCCATATGCACTGAGCAAAGTCATAATGTTTGTTGAATGCTATTCCATGAAAGATCCTCAAACAGTGAATGCTGCATCTGTCAATCCCTGTATGCTTAGATGTCATACACCTATTGATGATCCCAAATAAAGTATACCATTCACCATTTTCAATCCATTTCTGTGAAACTTGGAGCTCTTTGGTAGTGGTTTTGAGTATCCCAAGCAGATCAAGTCATGTACCAGCTTTTCATCAGAAACAAAGTCTTCAAAATCTGCTAACTCAGGGAAATTCACAGTATCTATACGTCTTGGAAGAAATAGGTTATGACGCAGTCTTGCTAGGGTGATTTTCGTTTTGAACTGGTCAATCGTCACTTTGAAGTGGTGATTTCCGTCCGCGGGAACAAATTTGACAGTGTGCCAAAATTGTTGTAAGTACACTTGAGGAATAGACGGTTTGTATTGTAATAGATACCCTAGTGGATGACCTTTCAAAATGTCCACTATGATAGGATGGCTTACTTTGATGACTTTGGGATCTAAACGGTGGTTATTATCCCTGAAAGGAAGACAGTGTTTTGGCTTAACAAGTTGATTATCAGGAATAATTTGGATTTGTGAAGAACGGGCTACAGAGGTTGATCTGACTGGGGTAGAGACGAGGGTATGATTTGATGATGATTGAGCATCAGAGGAATTAGAATTTTGGGATTGTACAGGAGATGCCATTTGAATACCTGTAAAAATAAAATTCATGTTAGACTTACCAAGTACACAAAGGACAACCTTCAAAATGTAGAAAAACTTGTAACATTTTATCAGAAATTGCAAAAACTTGTGATTTTCTGTTTAAAGCATCAGGATTCCTGACAATAATTGAAAATTATTGAGAGGACTCCAAAGTCAATCGTTTAGAGACCAATGTTAGAAAAACACAAATTTATAACAATTTCTTAAAAAATGTGACATTTTTCTTAAAACTTTAAAATATTATACTTAGAAAAGTTTTCTGATGAGTCTCGAATGAACCTATACGTTTCTCGAATGACACTTTAACAACCTCGGGTGACACATTATACAACTCGAATAGGTCTACACCCAACTCGAATGATGAGACTATAAAACTCGAATAATACTCTGGAAAACTCGAATGAAGAGTCTATGAAACTCGAATAATACTCTGTAAAACACGAATGAAGTTTGACTCAACTCGAATGAGTCTTGAAGTTTCTCGAATGAAGTAACATGAAACTCGATTAAATCACTAGAAAACTCGAATGTTCTATACATGAAACTCGAATGTAACATGTATTAAACTCGAATGGAAAATGGGATCCAACACCCAACTCGAATGACTAAGTCATTTTCTCGATAAGACCATATTTCCAACTCGATTATGCTTGAAGCACTTATGTTCCGAAAAGTTTCTAAGTATTAGACCCACTCTTGTCAACTCGCATGAAACTTAAATGTTTCTCGAATAACACTGTAAAGCAACTCGAATGACATTGTAAAGCAACTCGAATGACATTGTAAAGCAACTCGAATGACATTGTAATTCAACTCGAATGAGTCTATTACACAACTCGAATGACCTTTTATTCGAGAAACATCTATTTCTTTTCTTTACAAGTCCAGAACACTGATTTGATGATTTTGAGTTCAGGGTTGTTTTTGAATGTTTTAAAACTTGTATCCCCCTCGAAAATCAATTTTAAACATATTTGTTTTACTGAACCTTCGAAAATCAATTTTAAACATATTTGTTTTACTGAACTTTGAACAAAAACAACTTTAAAGTTGTTAAAAATTCAAATTTCAGAAAAACTGAAACTCGAAACTGTTATCACTGATTCTGTTTGTGTGAATTAAAAATGACATATGAAACTTCAGATTCATAGTCATATTAACATGTTGAACACTATCACACAATTACTTTCAGTTTTATTGACCACAATTAGAAATTGCCATTGTCGGTCAAGAACTCAAAAAAATTACGAACAGAAACTCACAGTGAACAAATACACTAAAAAATATACACAATGAAACTGAAATAATAAAACATAAACACTTTTACTCACAATGTTGATGAACAAAGTCGGTTGTGGTTTTGAGGTTTCTTTGAGGTGAAGAAATCTTGTTGGAGAAGATGAAATGAAATAGTTTCCGGAAAAAATGAATTTGAATTTGAAAATTCAAATTTATAGTATCATTTTACCCGGCCCAATTTTAAGATTTTCAAATCTGAAAAACCGGCCCATCTTCTAAACCACTTTAGCCCACTTATTTCAAAATCCAATAGTTTGATAAAAAATTAGATATCAAAAAAAAATTTAAACTAACATAAAACAAAACAAAACAAGAAAATGTAAAAGGGACAAAAAAATATCTTAAAAAAATTCACTGAACAGCACAAAAAAAAGAACTGAAAAGACACCAAAAAAAATAAAAGTAGAAAGCAACAAAAAATATTAACAACAGAAAAAATAACCAGTATTAAAAAATGCAGTTTGCTCCCCCTTTGAATTTCGGAAAGTTGCTCTGCTCCCCCCTCAAAGTATTATAGATCATGTTTCAGCTCTGCTTTCCCCCTACAAAAAACAGATAATTTGTATCAGTATTTATATGCAAAATCGATAATTTCTTTTCTGCTCCCCCTTCACTGACAATCCAGATCTTGTGATGCCAAAAAATATAAGACTTGTATATTTCTGAATTCAACACTAATAAAATCACTTAAACAATAAGTTTTAAATTATAATTTTGAAACTACTGAATTATTACATCGTCCGATTCAACATACCTACTTTGTATACCAAAAACTTAAGACCGCTTTTTCATCTAACGGCTTGGGAACAAATCACGGTGATATTTCTAGGTACAAAATATCTTCTATATTTGTTCATTTTCTACTGGATCTTTAACTGAATGATAATCGCATGTCGATGGTTTTCGTGTTTAGAATGTTGCAAAGACACCGGAGTGATCAATAGCGATTGCACTCGGAGAATCACAGTATATTGGAATCTCTTTGGTGTAAACCCTTAATCACGTAAGTTGGGCTTTTCATCCACACACTTGAGACACAAGATAAAGCCACGTATGCTCTTCAAGCTGGGACAATGAAACACAGTGTTGTTCTTGATGACCAAACATACGGGTGTGTTCACCTAAGAATTGGACGGCGTCCTGACTTACTTTTTTGTCCATCTTATCACCTGCGTGATCAGCGGCAGAAAAAGCATCAGATGAAATGGAAGAACCCTAGTTACCACAAACCAAGATTTGGAGTACCTTTTAGATATCGTAAAATTCCGTTTTGCAGCAGGTAAAGGGAGATTCTTTTGGTTTGCCTGATAGCTTAGCACAACCATGTGCAAACAGAATATCTGGTCTACTGGCTGTTAAGTATACAGTAATGACCAATGTATAACCCGATAATGGTTACATCTACAGGTTCCCTGAAGGTCCGCATCGAGTTTTGATTTTTGGAATCAGGAGCCATGGGGTGTTTTCATAGAGTACTATTGACCATGTTTACATTTCTTTAAAATGTCGTGGCTAATTTTGACTGTGATAAAAATACCATCAGTCAGTGTTTGTACTTGTAAAACCTAGAAAAAATTTATTTCCCCCCATCATGCTCTTTCAAATTTCTGGGACATAAAACGCGAATTTTCTACAAATTCAGGATATGTGTAACCCAAATATTATATCATGCTAACATATATCTGTATTAACGATATATCTGGGCCCCTGATTTTAGAAAACAGGTTTTTGTTTGGGTCAACTGCAACCTTTTGTAAATCCACATTTCAACAGATATGTGAAAGTGATCATACCAAGCCACGAATGTGCTTGTTTTACGGCATACAGTGACTTATCCAAATAAGGAAATAATCAGTTTCGAAGGATTAGTAACCCTTCGGCTGATATGTATAACTTCATTTGTTACTCCCCGTTTAAAACCGTTTTGACATCCATTTGATATACTGTAAAATGGTTAGGTGCACAAAAGCTAAAACAATCCTGATCGCTTCAATGCGGCTACTGGTTGACGATGTTTCATCAGAATCATTTCCCTCTTGTTGACGGTATCCTTTGGCCACGAGCGAGCTTTATTTCTAATAATGAACAAAACCGGTGTTCATCGTTCGTGTTAGGAAAGATCCAGTTCCGTGCGCAATTATAATTTGTCTTTTGGTCGCCAACAAGCGCCAGAGCCTTGAACGTTCGAACTGATGAGTTTCCTCTGGCATCGCCACAGCCAGTCAGATCCAGAAGGGATTCGTGTACAGTTTTAGTCAATCCTACGTAAAAAATTTTGAAAGAAGCATTCATTCATTTAGCCCTTCTGGTTGGACTGATGACGATGGATCACCAATGATATTCTCTAAGGGGGTAGGTCTGTCCCGTACCTGTATGTTTAAACGTTACTATGGGTCTTGGGTTGGATTGGAAATCGAAATATGTTTGGAGTGTGGTGCAAGATTTGTAGGTGGAACAGCGGATGTTAGGGCTTGCTGACTGTTCTGAAGTAATAGGGTTTCAAGTTTTGTGAGTCAATTGGTTTACAGTCTCAGTAGGTGTCCTGCACTTTGGCTTGAAAAGCGTCGTTCTCCAGTTTCTTTCGACCTCTGTTGTTTGAGTAGATCTGAAACGACATACTGGATCTTCAGTGATCCTGTCAGGCACCAAATTTTGAACATTAGATTTGGGAGTTTCAAAATAATCATCATAAAAGTTCTCAAACAACTTATTTAATTCATTTTGTTCAGCATTTTGTCTTTTTGACTCCAATGAAGTCTGCATGTTAGGTCCGGGTTCTGAACTGGTGTGTTCAGAAGCCATTACTATTCCTTCGTCAAATTTAACATTTACGCTCTCGTTGACTATCTTGGTTCTCTTGTTGTATATTCGGAAAGCTACCGACTCCTTTGAATACCCGATGAAGATTCCTTCATCTGCCTTTTGATTAAACTTTCCCAGATTGTCTTTATCATTCAATATAAAGCATCTGCAACCAAAGACATGGAAAAATTTAACATTAGGTATTCGTTTATTGATTAGCTCATACGGAGTCTTTCCGAATCTTTTATTTATTATTGAACGGTTTTGTGTGAAACATGCTGTTGCAACCGCTTCTGCCCACACGAACAATGGTAAATTGGAATAGGCCAACATCGTCCTAGCTGCTTCCACTAGTGTCCGATTTCTTCTTTCAACGACACCGTTTTGTTGTGGAGTCCGAGCAGCTGAGAATTGATGTGTAATTCCAACTGAATTTAAGAATGAGTCCAATGATTTGTTCTTGAACTCTGTTCCATTGTCTGAGCGAATTGTCTGGATGGTGAGTTGCAACTTTACTTGTATTTTTCGGATGCAGTCGATGATAGATTCGGTTGCATCTGATTTGGATTTCAGGAAAAACACCCATGTGTATCGTGAGTAGTCATCAACTATCACCAATACATATCTTTTCTTATTTATACTTTGTACTCTCATCGGTCCACACAAATCCATATGCAGTAACTCTAATGCTCTTGTGGATGAGTGTACTGTTTTGGATTTGTGCGTGGCTTTTGTCATCTTTCCTTTTTCACATGCCGCGCATAGTTGCTCTTTTTGAAATTTAAGCGCCGGCAGCCCTTTAACTAACCCTCCTTTTGCTAGGTTGGTCAGTTCATTGAAATTTAGATGTGAAAGGCGACGATGCCACAGCCATGCTGTTTTAGATGTTGCTTTTGACAATAAGCAAACATCTTTCTTCAGATTGATCGAGGCTAGATCAATGGAGTACAGATTTGTTTTCCTGGTTCCTGCTAGAATTTCTTTTCCTTGAGCTGATCTGATGTTGCACCGATTGGCTTTGAAGTTGACTTCTAACCCCTTATCACACAGTTGTCCAATACTGAATAGGTTATGACCAAGACCGTCAACATAAAAGACCTTTTGGATTGTGATTTTGTCATACTTCAGACTTCCATATCCCTTGATCGGACAAAACTGATCGTTTCCAAATCTTACCATCCCACAGAACTTTTCTACAAAGTCCGTGAGTGTGTCTCGTTGTCCGGTCATGTGTTTGGAGCATCCCGAATCAAGGTACCAGACATGGTTTACCTATAAAACGTAATAGCACATGAGGTACCCACTTGTAGTTGGGTACTTTAGTTTTAGGTAAAACATGCATAGTATCATTTGTTTTTCTAACTGATATGGCTTTGGGCTTATCGTTTGAATTTATTTTAGGTACCCATTTTTGAATTGTTCTTTTGGGTATCCACTTTTGTACAATTCTCGGTGGAATTGTTTTTGAAATTTTTATCTGTGGATCCTTTTGCTGTTCATACAATGGGTCCTTTTTCTTTGGTTGCCATACAAGCTTATTATGTTTCACAGTTTCAGACTTACAAACATAAGAATTCAACGTAATTAATTTCGATCTTGAAAACTTAATACAAGAATTTTTAAGACTTTTATCATTATTACAGACAGAATGTTCGATTTTGCTGTTTCTATCTGTAACAATTTTTCTTTCACGCGCCATTCTTGTTTTATAATCTTGTTTTTCTCTTCTCTTTGCTTCTTTCGCCACACTTGTTTTCTCGATCCGGTCACAACGTTATCTGACATAAAAGAAGTTTGAGAATTAGAAGATTTAGATACTTGTATTTTCTGTAACCTTTTCATACCTGTTGAAGATTTGACTGTACGTGCCAAAGAGTTCGTTGATGAGGATGATTCACCTTTTTCAAAACTAGAAGACTTAACAAACAGTTTTGTTTTCTCCTTCTTTTGTTGCACTGATGGTGAATATTTAGATGGTTTTAAAGAGTCTGTATTCTTTCTTTGCAGAAGTTTAACAGATTCTTTATTACCAGTTGATAGTTTGTTAGTCAAAGGTTTGATAAATTCACCAATTTTACCAAATCTTTGATCTAATGAATTAACATCAGAGTGCATGAACAGATCAAATTCTTTTTCTGAATTTATAGAATCCAGAGAAATAGATGAATGTGGATCAGACACATTTATGTTTTTAGACTTCTCTTGCAACTTTTGTTCTATTTTTAGTAATTCAGACTTGAGTGTTCCATTCTCTGTCTCAAAACTTTTAATTTTCATTTCTAAATCAGAATTTATCTGTTCTAAAATTGAATTTGGTAAATATATTTTTTGAGACTGAGTTGTTAATTCAGACAAATCCTTTTCAGAATAAGTTTGAATGTACTCTTCTTTAGTATCAACAATGTTGCTGATTTCATTTATCTTGGTATAGTCAACATAATTTTGCATTTTGTCTGATCTTGACCTTTTGATTTCTTCACTGGATTCTACTTCTTCAGATGCTTTTAAGAATGTCATTTTTAATCCTAAATTCATGTATCTGACATCATATAATGTTGGTGAATTTGTTATAGCTTTTGTCAGATACTTAGGATTTTCCCAACCAATACCAGATTTAGAGTTATAAAACTCTGTATCTTTTGGTTGTTTTAGATATATTGTTTGATCTGTTTGCCCTCTTTTAATAAATTCATCCTCCATCTTTTTTATTTTCTCATAAAGTTTAGTTCTTTCTTCAAATATGGCATGATATTTTACAGAAAAATTTGAGGCTTCTAATTCAGCTATTCGCAGACTTTCTTGTAAATCAGATATTTTGTGATTCAAATTGAGTATATTGCTTTGAAGTTCTTTTTCCTTATCTTGTAAGTCTGAGACAGCTCGTAAAGCTAAGGCTTTATCTTTGGAAAAATCTAGGACTAAATTGTGTTCATTTAGAAGTTTGTTTTTCCAAAGAATGAACCTTTTTCTTTTCTGCTTTTAAGGATTTTTCAAACTTTTTAAGCATGAAAGCCATATTAGTTAGTTTTTCTTCTAATATGCCTGATTCGTCAATATCAGAATCTGAAATAGAATTTACCTCCTGTCCTTCTGAATCCTCTGAGTTATCAGACTCTGAATCCTCCTCATTTTCAGCTTTGTTTTGGCCAGATGCCATTAATGCAACTTCTTCTTTTTCTTCTTCTTCATCAGAATCTGATTTTCTCTGCTCTTCATCCTCTTCATCTGTCAGTCCAACCCACACCTCATCTTCAGCTATCATAGCTGATTCACTGAGTTCAGATTCATTGAAGATTTCTGATTTTAAACAGATATGGGCATCTTCATCCAAAATGTCATCATCTTCGGATAACTGTAACCAATGATCATCCTCCGCCATAAGAGCTTTGCCTGACTCTTTCTCTTTAGCTAAGAGGGCCTTTCTCGTATAGTAGTCTGAATTTTTGACTACTGGTGATCTGCATTCCCGGGCATAGTGACCTGGTTTTCCACAGTTATAGCATTTCTGTTCAGAATCCTTTTTGGTTGATTTATCTGACTTCTCATATTTGTCAGACTTTCGTGCACTATTTTCTCCAGCCTTCTCATACTTATCCTTTTTCTCAACTTTCCTTGAGCCTGTTTTGTAGCGCATTTTGTTGTTTGTTGGCTTCCTGTAAAATTTCTTCTGAAATGCCTTTGTAAGCAGTGCCATCTGTTTTTTCATATCTTCAATCTCTGAATCTGCAGATGAATCTGATGATTCTGATTCTGATGATGTACTGCTGATTACCGCTCTTTTCTCCTTTTTGAGCTTGTATTTATACTTTTTCTCCGCCAGCAGAGCTAGTGGATCAGCAGTTTCTTTTTCCGCTTTCTTCTTTCCAGACATTTTCCTCAAAACAACTTCTTGATAGTTGTTGAGGTTTTCAAATAGCATATGAAAATCCATCTCCTCTATATCTTTCGTTTGTTGGATGATCATAGCATATTTTTCCCATTCTGGATTTAGGACATTTAAAAATTTGACATTGATGTCCAAGTTGGACTTCGTCACTCCGTTTCTTTTTACTTCACTTACCACATTTACAAATCTGAAATAAGTGTTTTCCAGAAGTTCTCCTTCACGGGCTCTAAAGTTCTCAAAAGTCATTAGACTATTTCTAGCCCTATTAGTAGCAGCTCTGTCTGATCCCCGCATGATTTTGCATACTTCATCCCAGATGGACTTCGCAGTCTTTGTATTTGTCAGACAAGTGTATATATCATTTGGGATTGATATCAACAATAGTTTTCTGGCAGTCTTGTCCCCTAACTTTCTCTTTTTCTGTGCCTCTGTCAGATTTGTGACCTCAACAGTCCTCGGTGGTATTGGGGGATTGCCAGTTGGTACTCCTGGGATTGTTTCCATAAAGATTGCTGGTCCTTCAGTTAATGATTTCAGCATTTCTTCAGACAAATCATGGAAACTTATAAATTCCGGAAACCTTTCCCGCCATTGAACATATTCACCCCTGTATAGGATTGGGGGTTTGGTTTCTGATCCCATAGCCAGTGCGTCTTTAGACATGTTGATTGATCTTTGGGAAACTTGACCAAGATCTGATGATCTCCGAATGAGAATGAAAGATTTGATCACACCTTGAAACACAGATTAGTACTGAAATCTACAACACAGTGACTTGTTAGTAGCAATAAGCAACTTAACTCAGGCAGTGATTTGTGTTTTGATTACTGTGTGTGTCAAACTTGAATGATTCTTGTGTTATGAGTGAAACTTGAATGAATGT